>JAHFWJ010000478.1:0-15579 GCA_028555115.1 Himalopsyche japonica | reverse complement strand
ACGTATATATGAACTGTTTTTCTGTCATAAAGTCCTTGATAACCATAAGAGCGTCCTTGAACAAAACGATTTCTCTCTCTTGCGTACATCCTCATACTTTTACAGGCAACACTTGGTATTTTAAAGCAGGGATAGCCAACTCGTACTTTTAACGTACATACAAACGTCAAAACATTTTCTGTCATAATTTCCTTGAAATACATCAGAACGCCCTGAATCAAACGTCTCTGTCTTTGTTGAATGATTCCTCACAGTTGGACATGCAACACTTGGTATTTGAAGGCAGGGATTACAACTCGTTTTTTCAGTGCGTACGTATATATGAACTGTTTTTCTGTCATAACGTCCTTGATAACCATCAGAACGTCCCCTTGGAACAAAACGATTTCTCTTCTTGCGTTAATCCTCATAGTTTGACAGGCAACACTTGGTATTTTAAAGCAGGGATAGCCAACTCGTACTTTTAACGTATAAAGTCAAAACATTTTCTGTCATAACTTCCTTGGAAATACACTGAACGCCCTGAATCAAACGTCTCATCTTGTTGAATGATTCCTCACAGCTTGACACTGGCAACACTTGGTATTTTAATGCAGGGATAGCCAACACTTTTTTTCGCGTACGTTCAAAAGTGAAAATGTTTCTTATGTCATAACTTCCCTGAAATTAATCAGAACGCCTCGAAATAAAGTTCATTTTCTTTGTGGCATAATTCCTCACAGTTTGACATGCAACACTTGGCATTTTAAGTCAGGAATAGCCAACTCGTACTTTTCACGCACGTACAAAAGTCAAAAAGTTTTTCCGTCACAACTTCCTTGAAATAAATCATAACGCCCTGAAACAAACGTCTCTGTCCTTGTTGCATTATTCCTCACAGTTGGACATGCAACACTTGGTATTTGAAGGCAGGATTTGCCAACTCGTTTTTTCGCGTACGTATATATGAACTGTTTTTCTGTCATAACGTCCTTGATAACCATCAGAACGTCCTTGAACAAAACGATTTCTCTTTCTTGCGTTAATCCTCATAGTTTACAGGCAACACTTGGTATTTTAAAGCAGGGATAGCCAACTCGTACTTTTAACGTACATACAAAAGTCAAAACATTTTCTGTCATAACTTCCTTGAAATACATCAGAACGCCCTGAATCAAACGTCTATGTCTTTGTTGAATGATTCCTCACAGTTTGACATGCAACACTTGGTATTTTAAGTCAGGAATAGCCAACTCGTACTTTTCACGCACGTAAAAAAGTCAAAAAGTTTTTCCTTCACAACTTCCTTGAAATACATCATAACGCCCTGAAACAAACGTCTCTGTCCTTGTTGCATTATTCCTCACAGTTGGACATGCAACACTTGGTATTTGAATGCAGGGATAGCCAACTCTTTTTTTTTTTGCGTACGTTCAAAAGTGAAAATGTTTTGATGTCATAACTTCCCTGAAATTTAACAGAACGCCTCGAAATAAAGTTCATTTTCTTTGTGGCATAATTTCTCACAGTTTGACATGCAACACTTGGTATTTTAAGTCAGGAATAGCCAACTCGTACTTTTCACGCACGTACAAAAGTCAAAAAGTTTTTCCGTCACAACTTCCTTGAAATACATCATAACGCCCTGAAACAAACGTCTCTGTCCTTGTTGCATTATTCCTCACAGCTGGACATGCAACACTTGGTATTTGAAGGCAGGGATTGCCAACTCGTTTTTTCGCGTACGTATATATGAACTGTTTTTCTGTCATAACGTCCTTGATAACCATCAGAAAGTCCTTGAACAAAACGATTTCTCTTTCTTGCGTTAATCCTCATAGTTTGACAGGCAACACTTGGTATTTTAAAGCAGGATAGCCAACTCGTACTTTTAACGTACATACAAAAGTCAAAACATTTTCTGTCATAACTTCCTTGAAATACATCAGAACGCCCTGAAACAAACGTTCTGTCCTTGTTGCATTATTCCTCACAGTTGACATGCAACACTTGGTATTTGAAGGCAGGGATTGCCAACTCGTTTTTTTCGCGTACGTATATATGAACTGTTTTTCTGTCATAACGTCCTTGATAACCATCAGAACGTCCTTGAACAAAACGATTTCTCTTTCTTGCGTTAATCCTCATAGTTTGACAGGCAACACTTGGTATTTTAAAGCAGGGATAGCCAACTCGTACTTTTAACGTACATACAAAAGTCAAAACATTTTCTGTCATAACTTCCTTGAAATACATCAGAACGCCCTGAATCAAACGTCTCTGTCTTTGTTGAATGATTCCTCACAGTTTGACATGCAACACTTGGTATTTTAATGCAGGGATAGCCAACTCTTTTTTTTCGCGTACGTTCAAAAGTGAATATGTTTTTATGTCATAACTTCCCTGAAATTAATCAGAACGCCTCGAAATAAAGTTCATTTTCTTTGTGGCATAATTCCTCACAGTTTGACATGCAATGCAATATATAAGAAAAGAAAAAGTAAGAAAAAGATATGAGTGAGTACTTGAGAGTATTTTATCAGGGAATAGCTAACCTGTACTTATCACACTGTACAAAGTCAAAAAGTTTTTCCGTCACAACTTCCTTGAAATACACTTAACGCCCTGAAACAAACGTTCTGTCCTTGTTGCATTATTCCTCAGTTGACATGCAACACTTGGTATTTGAAGGCAGGGATTGCCAAGAACCTGTTTTTCGCGTACGTATATATGAACTGTTTTTCTTCATAACGTCCTTGATAAATCCATCAGAACGTCCTTGAACAAAACGATTTCTTCTTTTGGTGTTAATCCCTAGTTTGACAGGCTACACTTGGTATTTTAAGTCAGGAATAGCCAACTCGTACTTTTCACGCACGTACAAAAGTCAAAAAGTTTTTCCGTCACAACTTCCTTGAAATACATCATAACGCCCTGAAACAAACGTCTCTGTCCTTGTTGCATTATTCCTCACAGTTGGACATGCAACACTTGGTATTTGAAGGCAGGGATTGCCAACTCGTTTTTTCGCGTACGTATATATGAACTGTTTTTCTGTCATAACGTCCTTGATAACCATCAGAACGTCCTTGAACAAAACGATCTCTCTTTCTTGCGTTTATCCTCATAGTTTGACAGGCAACACTTGGTATTTTAAAGCAGGGATAGCCAACTCGTACTTTTAACGTACATACAAAAGTCAAAAAGTTTTTCCGTCACAACTTCCTTGAAATACATCAGAAGGCCCTGAATCAAACGTCTCTGTCTTTGTTGAACGATTCCTCACAGTTTGACATGCAACACTTGGTATTTTAATGCAGGGATAGCAACTCTTTTTTTTCGCGTACGTTCAAAAGTGAAAATGTTTTTATGTCATAACTTCCCTGAAATTAATCAGAACGCCTCGAAATAAAGTTCATTTTCTTTGTGGCATAATTCCTCACAGTTTGACATGCAACACTTGGTATTTTAAGTCAGGAATAGCCAACTCGTACTTTTCACGCACGTACAAAAGTCAAAAAGTTTTTCCGTCACAACTTCCTTGAAATACATCATAACGCCCTGAAACAAACGTCTCTGTCCTTGTTGCATTATTCCTCACAGTTGGACATGCAACACTTGGTATTTGAAGGCAGGGATTGCCAACTCGTTTTTTCGCGTACGTATATATGAACTGTTTTTCTGTCATAACGTCCTTGATAACCATCAGAACGTCCTTGAACAAAACGATTTCTCTTTCTTGCGTTAATCCTCATAGTTTGACAGGCAACACTTGGTATTTTAAAGCAGGGATAGCCAACTCGTACTTTTGACGTACATACAAAAGTCAAAACATTTTCTGTCATAACTTCCTTGAAATACATCAGAACGCCCTGAATCAAACGTCTCTGTCTTTGTTGAATGATTCCTCACAGTTTGACATGCAACACTTGGTATTTTAATGCAGGGATAGCCAACTCTTTTTTTCGCGTACGTTCAAAAGTGAAAATGTTTTTATGTCATAACTTCCCTGAAATTAATCAGAACGCCTCGAAATAAAGTTCATTTTCTTTGTGGCATAATTCCTCACAGTTTGACATGCAACACTTGGTATTTTAAGTCAGGAATAGCCAACTCGTACTTTTCACGCACGTACAAAAGTCAAAAAGTTTTTCCGTCACAACTTCCTTGAAATACATCATAACGCCCTGAAACAAACGTCTCTGTCCTTGTTGCATTATTCCTCACAGTTGGACATGCAACACTTGGTATTTGAAGGCAGGGATTGCCAACTCGTTTTTTCGCGTACGTATATATGAACTGTTTTTCTGTCATAACGTCCTTGATAACCATCAGAACGTCCTTGAACAAAACGATTTCTCTTTCTTGCGTTAATCCTCATAGTTTGACAGGCAACACTTGGTATTTTAAAGCAGGGATAGCCAACTCGTACTTTTAACGTACATACAAAAGTCAAAACATTTTCTGTCATAACTTCCTTGAAATACATCAGAACGCCCTGAATCAAACGTCTCTGTCTTTGTTGAATGATTCCTCACAGTTTGACATGCAACACTTGGTATTTTAATGCAGGGATAGCCAACTCTTTTTTTTCGCGTACGTTCAAAAGTGAAAATGTTTTTATGTCATAACTTCCCTGAAATTAATCAGAACGCCTCGAAATAAAGTTCATTTTCTTTGTGGCATAATTCCTCACAGTTTGACATGCAACACTTGGTATTTTAAGTCAGGAATAGCAACTCGTACTTTTCACGCACGTACAAAAGTCAAAAAGTTTTTCTGTCACAACTTCCTTGAAAAACATCATAACGCCCTGAAACAAACGTCTCTGTCCTTGTTGCATTATTCCTCACAGTTGGACATGCAACACTTGGCATTTGAAGGCAGGGATTGCCAACTCGTTTTTTCGCGTACGTATATATGAACTGTTTTCCTGTCATAACGTCCTTGATAACCATCAGAACGTCCTTGAACAAAACGATTTCTCTTTCTTGCGTTAATCCTCATAGTTTGACAGGCAACACTTGGTATTTTAAAGCAGGGATAGCCAACTCATACTTTTAACGTATATACAAAAGTCAAAACATTTTCTGTCATAACTTCCTTGAAATACATCAGAACGCCCTGATTCAAACGTCTCTGTCTTTGTTGAATGATTCCTCACAGTTTGACATGCAACACTTGGTATTTTAATGCAGGGATAGCCAACTTTTTTTTTTCGCGTACGTTTAAAAGTGAAAATGTTTTTATGTCATAACTTCCCTGAAATTAATCAGAACGCCTCGAAATAAAGTTCATTTTCTTTGTGGCATAATTCCTCACAGTTTGACATGCAAACACTTGGTATTTTAAGTCAGGAATAGCCAACTCGTACTTTTCACGCACGTACAAAAGTCAAAAAGTTTTTCCGTCACAACTTCCTTGAAATACATCATAACGCCCTGAAACAAACGTCTCTGTCCTTGTTGCATTATTCCTCACAGTTGGACATGCAACACTTGGTATTTGAAGGCAGTGATTGCCAACTCGTTTTTTCGCGTACGTATATATGAACTGTTTTTCTGTCATAACGTCCTTGAACAAAACGATTTCTCTTTTTTGCGTTAATCCTCATAGTTTGACAGGCAACACTTGGTATTTTGAAGCAGGATAGCCAACCCGCACTTTAACGTACATACCAAAATAAAACATTTTCTGTCATGTAACTTCCTTGAAATACATCAGAACGCCCTGAATCAAACGTCTCTGTCTTTGTTGAATGATTCCTCACAGTTTGACATGCAACACTTGGTATTTTAATGCAGGGATAGCCAACTCTTTTTTTTCGCGTACGTTCAAAAGTGAAAATGTTTTTATGTCATAACTTCCCTGAAATTAATCAGAACGCCTCGAAATAAAGTTCATTTTCTTTGTGGCATAATTCCTCACAGTTTGACATGCAACACTTGGTATTTTAAGTCAGGAATAGCCAACTCGTACTTTTCACGCACGTACAAAAGTCAAAAAGTTTTTCCGTCACAACTTCCTTGAAATACATCATAACGCCCTGAAACAAACGTCTCTGTCCTTGTTGCATTATTCCTCACAGTTGGACATGCAACACTTGGTATTTGAAGGCAGGGATTGCCAACTCGTTTTTCGCGTACGTATATATGAACTGTTTTTCTGTCATAACGTCCTTGATAACCATCAGAACGTCCTTGAACAAAACGATTTCTCTTTCTTGCGTTAATCCTCATAGTTTGACAGGCAACACTTGGTATTTTAAAGCAGGGATAGCCAACTCGTACTTTTAACGTACATACAAAAGTCAAAACATTTTCTGTCATAACTTCCTTGAAATACATCAGAACGCCCTGAATCAAACGTCTCTGTCTTTGTTGAATGATTCCTCACAGTTTGACATGCAACACTTGGTATTTTAATGCAGGGATAGCCAACTCTTTTTTTTTTTTCGCGTACGTTCAAAAGTGAAAATGTTTTTATGTCATAACTTCCCTGAAATTAATCAGAACGCCTCGAAATAAAGTTCATTTTCTTTGTGGCATAATTCCTCACAGTTTGACATGCAACACTTGGTATTTAAGTCAGGAATAGCCAACTCGTACTTTTCACGCACGTACAAAAGTCAAAAAGTTTTTCCGTCACAACTTCCTTGAAATACATCATAACGCCCTGAAACAAACGTCTCTGTCCTTGTTGCATTATTCCTCACAGTTGGACATGCAACACTTGGTATTTGAAGGCAGGGATTGCCAACTCGTTTTTTCGCGTACGTATATATGAACTGTTTTTCTGTCATAACGTCCTTGATAACCATCAGAACGTCCTTGAACAAAACGATTTCTCTTTCTTGCGTTAATCCTCATAGTTTGACAGGCAACACTTGGTATTTTAAAGCAGGGATAGCCAACTCGTACTTTTAACGTACATACAAAAGTCAAAACATTTTCTGTCATAACTTCCTTGAAATACATCAGAACGCCCTGAATCAAACGTCTCTGTCTTTGTTGAATGATTCCTCACAGTTTGACATGCAACACTTGGTATTTTAATGCAGGGATAGCCAACTCTTTTTTTTCGCGTACGTTCAAAAGTGAAAATGTTTTTATGTCATAACTTCCCTGAAATTAATCAGAACGCCTCGAAATAAAGTTCATTTTCTTTGTGGCATAATTCCTCACAGTTTGACATGCAACACTTGGTATTTTAAGTCAGGAATAGCCAACTCGTACTTTTCACGCACGTACAAAAGTCAAAAAGTTTTTCCGTCACAACTTCCTTGAAATACATCATAACGCCCTGAAACAAACGTCTCTGTCCTTGTTGCATTATTCCTCACAGTTGGACATGCAACACTTGGTATTTGAAGGCAGGGATTGCCAACTCGTTTTTTCGCGTACGTATATATGAACTGTTTTCTGTCATAACGTCCTTGATAACCATCAGAACGTCCTTGAACAAAACGATTTCTCTTTCTTGCGTTAATCCTCATAGTTTGACAGGCAACACTTGGTATTTTAAAGCAGGGATAGCCAACTCGTACTTTTAACGTACATACAAAAGTCAAAACATTTTCTGTCATAACTTCCTTGAAATACATCAGAACGCCCTGAATCAAACGTCTCTGTCTTTGTTGAATGATTCCTCACAGTTTGACATGCAACACTTGGTATTTTAATGCAGGGATAGCCAACTCTTTTTTTTCGCGTACGTTCAAAAGTGAAAATGTTTTTATGTCATAACTTCCCTGAAATTAATCAGAACGCCTCGAAATAAAGTTCATTTTCTTTGTGGCATAATTCCTCACAGTTTGACATGCAACACTTGGTATTTTAAGTCAGGAATAGCCAACTCGTACTTTTCACGCACGTACAAAAGTCAAAAAGTTTTTCCGTCACAACTTCCTTGAAATACATCATAACGCCCTGAAACAAACGTCTCTGTCCTTGTTGCATTATTCCTCACAGTTGGACATGCAACACTTGGTATTTGAAGGCAGGGATTGCCAACTCGTTTTTTCGCGTACGTATATATGAACTGTTTTTCTGTCATAACGTCCTTGATAACCATCAGAACGTCCTTGAACAAAACGATTTCTCTTTCTTGCGTTAATCCTCATAGTTTGACAGGCAACACTTGGTATTTTAAAGCAGGGATAGCCAACTCGTACTTTTAACGTACATACAAAAGTCAAAACATTTTCTGTCATAACTTCCTTGAAATACATCAGAACGCCCTGAATCAAACGTCTCTGTCTTTGTTGAATGATTCCTCACAGTTTGACATGCAACACTTGGTATTTTAATGCAGGGATAGCCAACTCTTTTTTTTCGCGTACGTTCAAAAGTGAAAATGTTTTTATGTCATAACTTCCCTGAAATTAATCAGAACGCCTCGAAATAAAGTTCATTTTCTTTGTGGCATAATTCCTCACAGTTTGACATGCAACACTTGGTATTTTAAGTCAGGAATAGCCAACTCGTACTTTTCACGCACGTACAAAAGTCAAAAAGTTTTTCCGTCACAACTTCCTTGAAATACATCATAACGCCCTGAAACAAACGTCTCTGTCCTTGTTGCATTATTCCTCACAGTTGGACATGCAACACTTGGTATTTGAAGGCAGGGATTGCCAACTCGTTTTTTCGCGTACGTATATATGAACTGTTTTTCTGTCATAACGTCCTTGATAACCATCAGAACGTCCTTGAACAAAACGATTTCTCTTTCTTGCGTTAATCCTCATAGTTTGACAGGCAACACTTGGTATTTTAAAGCAGGGATAGCCAACTCGTACTTTTAACGTACATACAAAAGTCAAAACATTTTCTGTCATAACTTCCTTGAAATACATCAGAACGCCCTGAATCAAACGTCTCTGTCTTTGTTGAATGATTCCTCACAGTTTGACATGCAACACTTGGTATTTAATGCAGGGATAGCCAACTCTTTTTTTTCGCGTACGTTCAAAAGTGAAAATGTTTTTATGTCATAACTTCCCTGAAATTAATCAGAACGCCTCGAAATAAAGTTCATTTTCTTTGTGGCATAATTCCTCACAGTTTGACATGCAACACTTGGTATTTTAAGTCAGGAATAGCCAACTCGTACTTTTGACGCACGTACAAAAGTCAAAAAGTTTTTCCGTCACAACTTCCTTGAAATACATCATAACGCCCTGAAACAAACGTCTCTGTCCTTGTTGCATTATTCCTCACAGTTGGACATGCAACACTTGGTGTTTGAAGGCAGGGATTGCCAACTGGTTTTTTCGCGTACGTATATATGAACTTTTTTTCTGTCATAACGTCCTTGATAACCATCAGAACGTCCTTGAACAAAACGATTTCTCTTTCTTGCGTTAATCCTCATAGTTTGACAGGCAACACTTGGTATTTTAAAGCAGGGATAGCCAACTCGTACTTTTAACGTACATACCAAAGTAAAAACATTTTCTGTCATAACTTCCTTGAAATACATCAGAACGCCCTGAATCAAACGTCTCTGTCTTTGTTGAATGATTCCTCACAGTTTGACATGCAACACTTGGTATTTTAATGCAGGGATAGCCAACTCTTTTTTTTTCGCGTACGTTCAAAAGTGAAAATGTTTTTATGTCATAGCTTCCGAAATTAATCAGAACGCCTCGAAATAAAGTTCATTTTCTTTGTGGCATAATTCCTCATAGTTTGACAGGCAACACTTGGTATTTTAAAGCAGGGATAGCCAACTCGTACTTTTAACGTACGTACAAAAGTCAAAACATTTTCTGTCATAACTTCCTTGAAATACATCAGAACGCCCTGAAACAAACGTCTCTGTCCTTGTTGCATTATTCCTCACAGTTGGACATGCAACACTTGGTATTTGAAGGCAGGGATTGCCAACTCGTTTTTTCGCGTACGTATATATGAACTGTTTTTCTGTCATAACGTCCTTCATAACCATCAGAACGTCCTTGAACAAAACGATTTCTCTTTCTTGCGTTAATCCTCATAGTTTGACAGGCAACACTTGGTATTTTAAAGCAGGGATAGCCAACTCGTACTTTTAACGTACATACAAAAGTCAAAACATTTTCTGTCATAACTTCCTTGAAATACATCAGAACGCCCTGAATCAAACGTCTCTGTCTTTGTTGAATGATTCCTCACAGTTTGACATGCAACACTTGGTATTTTAATGCAGGGATAGCCAACCTTTTTTTTTCGCGTACGTTCAAAAGTGAAAATGTTTTTATGTCATAACTTCCCTGAAATTAATCAGAACGCCTCGAAATAAAGTTCATTTTCTTTGTGGTATAATTCCTCACAGTTTGACATGCAACACTTGGTATTTTAAGTCAGGAATAGCCAACTCGTACTTTTCACGCACGTACAAAAGTCAAAAAGTTTTTCCGTCACAACTTCCTTGAAATACATCATAACGCCCCGAAACAAACGTCTCTGTCCTTGTTGCATTATTCCTCACAGTTGGACATGCAACACTTGGTATTTGAAGGCAGGGATTGCCAACTCGTTTTTTCGCGTACGTATATGAACTGTTTTTCTGTCATAACGTCCTTGATAACCATCAGAACGTCCTTGAACAAAACGATTTCTCTTTCTTGCGTTAATCCTCATAGTTTGACAGGCAACACTTGGTATTTTAAAGCAGGGATAGCCAACTCGTACTTTTAACGTACATACTAAAGTCAAAACATTTTCTGTCATAACTTCCTTGAAATACATCAGAACGCCCTGAATCAAACGTCTCTGTCTTTGCTGAACGATTCCTCACAGTTTGACATGCAACACTTGGTATTTTAATGCAGGGATAGCCAACTCCTTTTTTTCGCGTACGTTCAAAAGTGAAAATGTTTTTATGTCATAACTTCCCTGAAATTAATCAGAACGCCTCGAAATAAAGTTAATTTTCTTTGTGGCATAATTCCTCACAGTTTGACATGCAACACTTGGTATTTTAAGTCAGGAATAGCCAACTCGTACTTTTCACGCACGTACAAAAGTCAAAAAGTTTTTCCGTCACAACTTCCTTGAAATACATCATAACGCCCTGAAACAAACGTTCTGTCCTTGTTGCATTATTCCTCACAGTTGGACATGCAACACTTGGTATTTGAATGCAGGGATTGCCAACTCGTTTTTTCGCGTACGTATATATGAACTGTTTTTCTGTCATAACGTCCTTGATAACCATCAGAACGTCCTTGAACAAAACGATTTCTCTTTCTTAGTTAATCCTCATAGTTTGACAGGCAACACTTGGTATTTTAAAGCAGGGATAGCCAACTCGTACTTTTAACGTACATACAAAAGTCAAAACATTTTCTGTCATAACTTCCTTGAAATACATCAGAACGCCCTGAATCAAACGTCTCTGTCTTTGTTGAATGATTCCTCACAGTTTGACATGCAACACTTGGTATTTTAATGCAGGGATAGCCAACTCTTTTTTTCGCGTACGTTCAAAAGTGAAAATGTTTTTATGTCATAACTTCCCTGAAATTAATCAGAACGCCTCGAAATAAAGTTCATTTTCTTTGTGGCATAATTCCTCACAGTTTGACATGCAACACTTGGTATTTTAAGTCAGGAATAGCCAACTCGTACTTTTCACGCACGTACAAAAGTCAAAAAGTTTTTCCGTCACAACTTCCTTGAAATACATCATAACGCCCTGAAACAAACGTCTCTGTCCTTGTTGCATTATTCCTCACAGTTGGACATGCAACACTTGGTATTTGAAGGCAGGGATTGCCAACTCGTTTTTTCGCGTACGTATATATGAACTGTTTTTCTGTCATAACGTCTTGATAACCATCAGAACGTCCTTGAACAAAACGATTTCTCTTTCTTGCGTTAATCCTCATAGTTTGACAGGCAACACTTGGTATTTTAAAGCAGGGATAGCCAACTCGTACTTTTAACGTACATACAAAAGTCAAAACATTTTCTGTCATAACTTCCTTGAAATACATCAGAACGCCCTGAATCAAACGTCTCTGTCTTTGTTGAATGATTCCTCACAGTTTGACATGCAACACTTGGTATTTTAATGCAGGGATAGCCAACTCTTTTTTTTCGCGTACGTTCAAAAGTGAAAATGTTTTTATAACATAACTTCCCTGAAATTAATCAGAACGCCTCGAAATAAAGTTCATTTTCTTTGTGGCATAATTCCTCACAGTTTGACATGCAACACTTGGTATTTTAAGTCAGGAATAGCCAACTCGTACTTTTCACGCACGTACAAAAGTCAAAAAGTTTTTCCGTCACAACTTCCTTGAAATACATCATAACGCCCTGAAACAAACGTCTCTGTCCTTGTTGCATTATTCCTCACAGTTGGACATGCAACACTTGGTATTTGAAGGCAGGGATTGCCAACTCGTTTTTTCGCGTACGTATATATGAACTGTTTTTCTGTCATAACGTCCTTGATGAACATCAGAACGTCCTTGAACAAAACGATTTCTCTTTCTTGCGTTAATCCTCATAGTTTGACAGGCAACACTTGGTATTTTAAAGCAGGGATAGCCAACTCGTACTTTTAACGTACATACAAAAGTCAAAACATTTTCTGTCATAACTTCCTTGAAATACATCAGAACGCCCTGAATCAAACGTCTCTGTCTTTGTTGAATGATTCCTCACAGTTTGACATGCAACACTTGGTATTTTAATGCAGGGATAGCCAACTCTTTTTTTTTTCGCGTACGTTCAAAAGTGAAAATGTTTTTATGTCATAACTTCCCTGAAATTAATCAGAACGCCTCGAAATAAAGTTCATTTTCTTTGTGGCATAATTCCTCACAGTTTGACATGCAACACTTGGTATTTTAAGTCAGGAATAGCCAACTCGTACTTTTCACGCACGTACAAAAGTCAAAAAGTTTTTCCGTCACAACTTCCTTGAAATACATCATAACGCCCTGAAACAAACGTCTCTGTCCTTGTTGCATTATTCCTCACAGTTGGACATGCAACACTTGGTATTTGAAGGCAGGGATTGCCAACTCGTTTTTTCGCGTACGTATATATGAACTGTTTTTCTGTCATAACGTCCTTGATAACCATCAGAACGTCCTTGAACAAAACGATTTCTTTCTTGCGTTAATCCTCATAGTTTGACAGGCAACACTTGGTATTTTAAAGCAGGGATAGCCAACTCGTACTTTTAACGTACATACAAAAGTCAAAACATTTTCTGTCATAACTTCCTTGAAATACATCAGAACGCCCTGAATCAAACGTCTCTGTCTTTGTTGAATGATTCCTCACAGTTTGACATGCAACACTTGGTATTTTAATGCAGGGATAGCCAACTCTTTTTTTTCGCGTACGTTCAAAAGTGAAAATGTTTTATGTCATAACTTCCCTGAAATTAATCAGAACGCCTCGAAATAAAGTTCATTTTCTTTGTGGCATAATTCCTCACAGTTTGACATGCAACACTTGGTATTTTAAGTCAGGAATAGCCAACTCGTACTTTTCACGCACGTACAAAAGTCAAAAAGTTTTTCCGTCACAACTTCCTTGAAATACATCATAACGCCCTGAAACAAACGTCTCTGTCCTTGTTGCATTATTCCTCACAGTTGGACATGCAACACTTGGTATTTGAAGGCAGGGATTGCCAACTCGTTTTTTCGCGTACGTATATATGAACTGTTTTTCTGTCATAACGTCCTTGATAACCATCAGAACGTCCTTGAACAAAACGATTTCTCTTTCTTGCGTTAATCCTCATAGTTTGACAGGCAACACTTGGTATTTTAAAGCAGGGATAGCCAACTCGTACTTTTAACGTACATACAAAAGTCAAAACATTTTCTGTCATAACTTCCTTGAAATACATCAGAACGCCCTGAATCAAACGTCTCTGTCTTTGTTGAATGATTCTCACAGCTTGACATGCAACACTGGTATTTTAATGCAGGGATAGCAACTTTTTTTTTTTTGCGTACGTTCAAAAGTGAAAATGTTTTTATGTCATAACTTCCCTGAAATTAATCAGAACGCCTCGAAATAAAGTTCATTTTCTTTGTGGCATAATTCCTCACAGTTTGACATGCAACACTTGGTATTTTAAGTCAGGAATAGCCAACTCGTACTTTTCACGCACGTACAAAAGTCAAAAAGTTTTTCCGTCACAACTTCCTTGAAATACATCATAACGCCCTGAAACAAACGTTCTGTCCTTGTTGCATTATTCCTCACAGTTGGACATGCAACACTTTGTAATTAAAGGCAGGGATTGCCAACTCGTTTTTTCGCGTAATGTTCAAAAGTGAAAATGTTTTTATGTCATAATCCTGAAAATAATCAGAACGCCTCGAAATAAAGTTCATTTTCTTTGTGGCATAATTCCTCACAGTTTGACATGCAACACTTGGTATTTTAAGTCAGGAATAGCCAACTCGTACTTTTCACGCATGTACAAAAGTCAAAAAGTTTTTCCGTCACAACTTCCTTGAAATACATCATAACGCCCTGAAACAAACGTCTCTGTCCTTGTTGTATTATTCCTCACAGTTATACATGCAACACTTGGTATTTGAAGGCAGGGATTGCCAACTCGTTTTTTCGCGTACGTACATATGAACTGTTTTTCTGTCATAACGTCCTTGATAACCATCAGAACGTCCTTGAACAAAACGATTTCTCTTTCTTGCGTTAATCCTCATAGTTTGACAGGCAACACTTGGTATTTTAAAGCAGGGATAGCCAACTCGTACTTTTAACGTACATACAAAAGTCAAAACATTTTCTGTCATAACTTCATTGAAATACATCAGAACGCCATGAATCAAACGTCTCTGTCTTTGTTGAATGATTTCTCACAGTTTGACATGCAACACTTGGTATTTTAATGCAGGGATAGCCAACTTTTTCTTTTTCGCGTACGTTCAAAAGTGAAAAGGTTTTTATGTCATAACTTCCCTGAAATTAATCAGAACGCCTCGAAATAAAGTTCATTTTCTTTGTGGCATAATTCCTCACAGTTTGACATGCAACACTTGGTATTTTAAAGCAGGGATAGCCAACTCGTACTTTTAATGTACATACAAAAGTCAAAACATTTTCTGTCATAACTTCCTTGAAATACATCAGAACGCCCTGAATCAAACGTCTCTGTCTTTGTTGAATGATTCCTCACAGTTTGACATGAACCACTTGGTATTTTAATGCAGGGATAGCCAACACTTTTTTTTCGCGTACGTTCAAAAGTGAAAATGTTTTTATGTCATAACTTCCCTGAAATTAATCAGAACGCCTCGAATAAAAGTTCATTTTCTTTGTGGCGTAATTCCTTACAGTTTGACATGCAACACTTGGTATTTTAAGTCAGGAATAGCCAACTCGTACTTTTCACGCACGTACAAAAGTCAAAAAGTTTTTCCGTCACAACTTCCTTGAAATACATCATAACGCTCTGAAACAAATGTCTCTGTCCTTGTTGCATTATTTCTCACAGCTGGACATGCAACACTTGGTATTTGAAGGCAGGGATTGCCAACTCGTTTTTTCGCGTACGTATAGATGAACTGTTTTTCTGTCATAACGTCCTTGATAACCATCAGAACGTCCTTGA
>JAHFWJ010000477.1:0-222973 GCA_028555115.1 Himalopsyche japonica | reverse complement strand
ATCAATTTTCACTCATTCTTTACATAGCCACATAAATATAACACCATTGCAGTGTTATTAAATTAAATTTAATGAAGATTATCAAAACAATTTAGGCGATATTTCTAAGCAAAAATTATCTCTTACATAAAAGTTTTGACTTGTATTTTTAAGTGTTAACAATCAATATGTCATTTCAACAATTGACACGTTAGAAATCAGAGGGTTGACATTTTTGTGATTTAACGTTGAAACTCTGAGCTGCTAAAAATGGGACGAATTATTAATGAATAAAAATATTCTTTATTCAATATATATACAGACCTCCAATAACGCGGTACGTCTATAACAGGGTATATAAAAAAAATCAATTATTCATTTTTATTATTTATTTATAACGCCTTTCGGCCAAGATAAGTAACAGTTCACACATTAAAAGCAAAAAAATACTAATTTAGTAAACTCTTCAATAATACCATCAAAAAATATGCTTATTGGCATATATAAATATTGACTCGCAACAACTGGTCAAAAGTTGACAAATAAGTGTTGAATATATAGGATTTTAATTAATAGTGATGATTATTTACAATAAAATATTTTTTAATCGATAATAAATCTTCGCTTTTTTTGAACGCATACCCTAATTTTGTTTGAATTTCAAGATTCGTATAACACGGATTAATACCACACGACATTTTGTGGAATAAAATCAACGTGTTATACGAAGTCTTGGTGTAGTTAACGATTACCAACATTATTTTTAACAGATAGATTTTTTAAAACAAAATTTCATCACGTTGGAAATTTTTAATAAACATGTAAAAAAAATAATTTTGCATTTGATTTTTCAGAGCATCTCTAACAATAAAGACGAAAATAAGAGAAGGGTAGTAACGGGATTTGTTTTACTAACGATATGGCGAATTTATTTCAAGAAATATTAGTCTACCGGTATTCCGCTATTATTGTTTTGGGAACATAAAATGAGTCAAATATTATAATATGATAATTTCGGTGGTGCTCCAGATTCTTGGTAAATTACGCGAGTGTTTTTTTTTGCATACGGCACTGAGGGGGTTAAAAATACTAGCAATGAAAAATAAAAAAAATATTTTTTTATTGTTTATTTGGTTGATTTAGTAAGACTTTATGAAAGAGCAGAATTATTGGTAGTTTGAGAAAGTTTGAGAACAAGAGTGAGAGAAAATTCATATAAATGTTTCTCAAGACCGATCTAATATATATCATCTTTAATATCTTTCTAGATATAACATGTCATTGATTTCATGTTTTAGTGGAGGTACTATTTTAATGTTACATGTAAAACACGATAAAAGTGTAATAAAATGTATCCCCATGGATCGTTAAATTCAAAGAACAAATAGTATAAGATGAAATGTGTGTTTTTTTCTGCGATAAAAAATGGTCACCTGACTCATACTTTAAGTTTGGAACTTCTCCAAATAACATGTTCCCCATATTTACGTCCCGTAACATGATTTATATGGCACTTATTTTTAGGACTTAGCATATTTATTGCCGAATTTATTCCTCCTAATGACTCTTCCCGTCTCCCTCCCGCGACAGAGTTCCCGAACCACCCGACACATCCCTTCCCTCTCGCACTCACATCAAAGTGGGCGTATACTCTGGGTAAGTGAGCAATTTACGATGTAAAAGTAATTTAATCGGCACCATTTTTTTTTCGTCGAAAGAATGTTTCATGCTTATTTAAAAATTTTGAACAAAGAAAATTTTGGACTTGTACATTTTTTTTATTAAATTATTATAATGCCTTGACGTAATAAATTGAAAGTTATGAAAAGCTCAGGAAACGAAAGCTCTGAAATAAGCTTGCAAAGAAATTAATTATGATCAGTCCAACAAATCACGCGGAAATTTTTATTTAATTCATTTAATTTTTTATTGAAATCATTATTTATAATTAAATTTAAAAGTAATGTTACATCCCCAAAGAATGTTTTATTTCCGCACCTGGGAACAATATTCTTGGAATTGAAAAGTTGTTTATGTCATATTCAAATCAAGAGCATTTGTGGCAAGCTATTTACTATTGAAAACGTTTCGTATAGGACTAAAGTGAATTGGATAAATAATTTCCCACGTTTTTATTTATGGTGGTTGCGAATCTGCAAGACTAGAAAAATGTGGTAGAATATAATTTTAAGAAAATTGACGATCTTTAAATTCACCAGAAAAAATTATTATATTTGATTGTGTTTTTTAAATCTATCACACTATTGAATGATAAGATAAATAATATCACCACGTTTTCAGCGGTAACACAAGTTGCCCATTTTCAATAAAGAATCTAAATTTATAGTTATGTTCGATATTGGTTGTATTATGAGATGTAAAATATAATATTTCGCTCAGTTGAGAAGCGTCTCCTGACTAAACTTAATGGAAAGATTTTTTTATATTTATCTAAGAAATGAACTCTTCCTTAACATATAAACGAAAAGAATAGCAGGAAGGGACGAAAAATCCTGAATTCATTAAAAAATATATTTAAATACTTCGTTGCAAATGTGTAAAGAAGTGCAAAATAATCAATAATAAGTTTTATTTTGAGTTTTGGGATTTCATAAGAGCCTTAGAAATCTTCACAAGGAAAAAAAACATTTTAAATATAACTGGTGACTTCTGTTATGAAGTTTTTTTAACCGAGGAATTTACATTATTAAGGAAAGTATACAATATGTATTGCTATGGAAACACTTGTTATTTGTGACTTACCCCAATCAACGCATAGTAGAAAATTTAAGCCCTAAGACAAAACAGATGGTCTGGTAATAAGCTAAATGTTTTCTCTATGCTCCGTTTCTGGAGAGGGAAAAGTGTCTTTTGGAAAACAACGAATCCACGCTTTTGCTCACAAATCCGAAAATTGATCGGAGAATGGGTCGATTATAGGTTTAATTTTGAGGTAACGCTCCATGACGAGTGGAATGGCAGCCAAAAAGCTTAAACCACTCGAAGGTATCACGTCAGGATACCGAAAGAAACAAGCTGAAGTAAATCATAATAAAATATGAATGTTTGATTTGGGATTCAGTTTGTTGATCTCATTTATAATGAGGGTAAAAAAATGAAGAAGTTAGCTCTAAAAGGATATATATGTAGTTTTTGAAAACTATTCCGTCTTCGTCTGAAATATGATACAATTTAAATTTAGCTTAGCTTTGTCTGTCAGAAGATATATCGTCTAAAGATAGTCATACAGATGAACACATAATGAGACTTCGTTTCTGAGTTATATATACATATATTTTGCCCTGGGAATAATGAAAATAATTGATGCATAAATAACCTTTGTGGAGACGTGTTGAAATATTATAACCCTTAACAATAATAATCACCATAAAATTTATCCTCAAGTGTTATTAATGTCTCATTGTTGGGAAAGTCTATTATGGACAAACAAGGAAAGGCAGAGATAATAAAAAATATAATTGAATACTCCGCAAGTATAATAAATGCATCAGTCGTGATAGAAAATATGCAAGTGCACTTAATTATGATTCCAGAATCGTGACTGGTCTCTAGGAGAGTGCTGCATAATTGTAATTTCTTGTAAATAAACATACTGTATGTGTCTATAAAACTATTCAACTCCATTTGAGTTGAAACACAAAACTGGTTTTGCTTAACCCCCTTTCTATAAAAACGGTCAGTGTCTCTCGAGTATTGACAAACATTAAGCGATAACATTATTAATGTTGTCATTTAATTTTAGATATATTTTATTAACAAGAAAAAACGTATGTGTTACCGTTACTGTTAGATATTTTCGTAAAATTAATATAAAACAGTTACGATGATTTCTTTCTATGATTATTGAGCGGCAATTTAATTGCGTGTGAATATGAGTGTGATAATACATTTTTTGAAGGTTAAATCAAAACGAAATATTCCTTTTAAAACAAAAGAAAAAAATATATATAAGCCAAATATACAACACAACTGTTTCCATTCAAAGTTATCTTAACTAATAATAATATTTATAGCTATCAATTATCTTCTATATATATAAAAATGAATGTCTGTCTGTCTGTCTGTAAACTTGTCTGATAAAACTATGTTTTATTGCTTAGATTACCGGGCAAAAGATAGGATACTCAGAATTTGATTACGAAAATTAATTGAATATTTACGAAAAACATGTTTTCATACAAGACTATTGTAATACAGAATGGCCATTTATGAAGCATTGTATCCATAGCAACGCCGAAAACAGAAATGTCAAATCTGTCACATTCATTATGGAAACAGATCGAGTACGCATAGATCGTACCAGACGTACTCTGCATGCTGATTTAAATCATATTGCTTTCCATTACGATCCTAATTATGATTACAGTCTGCACCCAAGTGTTGTTATTGGAAAAATTTACAAATTATGCGTGTATTGTAGAGCCTTTAAATTAAAAAAATGAAACACTGTGCTGCGCGAGTGGAAAAGTGAAATTGACAGAATTACATTCACTGCCCGAACCTTTATTAACGTTGGTATCGGGTGATACAAGTGAATCAAAACATTTCTTGACAAACATACGAAAGTACAATTCAAGTTTCCAAATGACATCTTTTGGTGCAACTAATATCGAAGATTACATGCCAACATTTAAAGTGCAAGGACAAATTTATCATCGTGCAGGATCATTACTACCGCTACCGAACGCAAATCATAAATTTCTTTAAATTTATTTCATGGGAAACACTGACAAATAAATTGACCAACGTTGTCAATTCAATACGGGTACTAAACGAGAAATAATTGCTCAATTACAAACTTTATTCTATCAGAACAACAAATTAATTAAATTATTCAGAACTGCTCTCGAACAAATGCCATCTGATGATTACAAAGTTGTCGTTATAGTTGGTGAAGAATTTAACTCGTGTGATATCATTCTTCATCGTAGAAATGGTCATGTTCAGCGAGTTTCACAAACGCATCGATCGTACGATGGATTGCAATATCCGATTTTATTTTGGCAAGGAGAAGACGGATACCATTTCAACATCCCGTTGAGAAATCTACAAACAGATGAGGAAGCGAATAAGAAAGTCGGTGGCATGAATTACTATTCATATCGATTGATGATTCGCGAAAACACTGAAAATCATATCTTAAAATGTCGACATTTGTTTCGTCAATACATTGTCGATATGTACGCGAAAATAGAAACTGAACGACTACTCTACATTCGATTAAATCAAATCAAGTTGCGTTCCGAAGAGTATATTCATTTATGCGATGCAGTTGTTAATGATGGCAATGTGAATTCCAATGATTTTGGGAAAATGGTCATACTCCCGGCCACATTTACAGGAATGCATGAATACGCACAAGATGCAATGACGTATGTTCGGGCATATGGCCGCCCAGATTTTTTTTATTACATTTACCTGAAATCCGATATGGGTAAGTATAACAGAACTTTTGTTACCCGGATCATCATCAGATCGTCATGATATTTACGCACGGGTTCAAACAAAAATTCAAATCTTTAATGGATTTCATTGTCAAGCGTCATGTTTTTGGAGAGACACGATGTTGGATGTATTCAATTGAAGTGCAAAAAAGAGGATAACCACACGATCACGAAAAAACATTGCACTTGCAATCGCATCATCTGGAATTGCAGCAACTCTTTTGGATGGTGGCCGAACAGCGCATTCAGCACTGAAATTGCCATTGAATATGCAAATAATTAAACACTTCATCGCACACTAAAAGATTTAAGAGGAAATGAACAACTTTTCGGTGACGCACTCACTTTATTGTCTGGTGATTTTCGACAAGACAAACTCTACCTGTTATATCACGTTCAACAGTGGCCGATGAACTTAATGCATGTCTCAAATCATCCGTTTTATGGCGATACGTACATACATTCACTTTGAAGACCAATATGCGTGTACAACTTCAACATGATGCATCCGCTGAACGTTTCGCAAAACAATTGTTGGATATAAGAAATGGGAAAATGGCAATAGAGGAATCCACACAATGTATCACATTGCCAGCGAATTTCTGTAAAATAATCGCAACCATAGACGAATTGATTCACAAAGTTTTTCCAAATACTGCACACAATCATAAAAATCATCAATGGCTCGGTGCACGTGCTATATTAGCAGCCAAAAACAAGTATGTCAATTTAATCAATTTCAGCTTACTAAATGAAATACCTGGAGAAGCGACAACGTATAAGTCAATCGATACTATAACGAATCAAGACGAAGTCGTCCATTATCCAACAGAATTCTAGAATTCACTTGATTTGCCAGGCATGCCACCGCATGTTTTAACATTGAAAATTGACGTGCCTATCATTCTTCGAAACATAAATCACCCACGACTTTGTAACGGTACCAGGCTTTCAGTGAGAAAAAGGATGAACAATATTATTGAAGCTACAATTTTAAACGGAAAATTCAAAGGAGAAGATGTACTGTTACCACGCATCCCAATGATTCCGACAGATATGCCATTTGAATTTAAACGTGTGCAGTTTCCAGTGCGAGTCGCCTTTGCAATGACCAACAATAAGGCACAAGGACAGTCGTTACAAATGTGTGGACTAAATTTAGAAAATCCATGCTTCTCACATGGACAACTGTATGAGGCCTGCTCCCGCGTTGAAAAACCTTCTGATTTATTTGTGTACGCACCAGATAGAAAAACAAAAAACATTGTGTATCCAAAAGCACTCCAATAAATAAAAACACATACGGCCGCCACTGTCAAATTTAGGTAAGAAAAACATAACCCAAGCTTATCGTTTCTAATTGGCTCCGGCCTCGCCTCAAGTCCGACTTATCTAATCGGAAGGCGAAAGGCTCCCGACGAGGCGCTTCCGTAAAGTCGCGGATTCTTTTTGAGTGGCATTGCAACGCATGCCGGGAACACGCTAGTTGGTAAATATAAAATTATTTTCCTTTGAGTTTTCACCTCTGAGAGCTAGTAACAAATATATAATTTTATTTTAATAAAAAGTATTGTTGTTTGATTATAATCCCTTTAAAATGTCCATTAAAAGAAAACAGTTCCACTATACTCTTCATGTTTATGTGAAGAATTAGATTCACTGTTTACGTTGGTAATTAATAAACTTACGATACTGTTATTTTAAGGTACTTTTCTGAGATGCGAAATACGTGTCACTTCTATTAACACACCAAGTGGAGTAACAAAGCTTAAAATTTAATTTACACTGAAGAAAAATACGTCCAATCACATAACTGACAAAGGATTTTCGATCAACAATATTTGAAAACAAATATAACCAAATTTTACAATACTTTATTAGTATATGACGAATAGTATATATCCTATTCCAACTCTGAAATGATCAAGGAGTGAGTCATCAGCAGAAAATGTTCAATTCTCACAACAAAAGATTATTTTTCACTAGACTTTTCAATAATATTATATATTTTAATATTATATTATAGTTGTTTCCTATAATAAGCATTTTTAGAGTAAGAAACTATAATTGGCCTACAAATCTTTCAATGATTAGTTTGTACAAAATTAACAAAATATGTAGATTTTTTTAAAAATAATAAAATCATTCAATAATGCTTGTGATGAGCGAAGCCAGTCCTAATAAAATGTATTCTGGAAATAGGACTCTAAAATATGTTTTTATTCATAAAAAAATCATGCCTCTACATCAAGAAGTGACAGTTAATTTAAAAAGTTACCTTAAAAGTAAAAAGTAAATCAAGAATCATTCAATCATCAAGGCATTTTATTTGATTAATAAAACATTATAATTTTTTTTTAAATAATCTTAATATTATGAAGAGGATCGATTTCGGTCATCGTGAGTATTTCATTAGATAAACTGATAAAATTATGAAAAAATATTTTAATATATTGTTACTGTTGATAGTTTATATAAATATTGTAATTTATTCTTCAGTATAATTTTATATTTCATTTACTCTTGAATGCAATTGTGAGTGTGTATATATTTGGGTTTTAATGATTGGAAATTTTATCAATACGATTATCTATAAAATAAAATTATCTAAAGTTATTAACAAGATAAAGAATCAAAATTGATTTGATTTACAACAAGCTATCCCCTACTCCCATATTATCGAAAGTATCATGTTATTCAATAATAATATTGAAATTACATGTAGTTGGTGTGAGTTATCAAGTCAATTACGTGTAGTTGGAGTTAATGAAACATATCCTGTCATTTTGTTTATATGATATTGTTTGCAGTCAATAAATAATTGACTTGGGTCGCAAAAATGACGTTCGCATAAATAAAGACAAACATTAAAATATAAGCGAATGAATGCCTTTTAAGACGAGGATATATTTATTTTAAATGTACGTTTCAACTGTAGTGTATTCCAAGTAAAAAAAAGTTTTATTGGCGTCTCAGATTGTCCTTGCACAA
Organism: Himalopsyche japonica; assembly: GCA_028555115.1. Taxonomy (NCBI): domain Eukaryota; kingdom Metazoa; phylum Arthropoda; class Insecta; order Trichoptera; family Rhyacophilidae; genus Himalopsyche; species Himalopsyche japonica. The sequence continues at coordinate 214,538 of JAHFWJ010000477.1, read as the reverse complement.
TTTCATCATTTTAAGAAGTTAGATATTTTTTATAATAAATACAATGCTTATTACTTCTCTCTTACTTACGTAGTCATGATAAAATAAAATTATGGAAAACGTACTAAAAATTACTTAATATTATAATTTGGTGACATATTTTAAACGTTTTAATGTGAGACATCGATAATTAGATGGTTTTGCTTTGTGCGAAAAAGACGGGATGCCAATTTTTCGATTACGTGTTATCTTGTTATTTTTTAATTCATTGATCACATATTTTATAATTGAGCATAACTATCGGTATAACATATATGTTACATATAATCGTTACTAGTTTTTTTTTTTTACATGAAACACATCTCTATATTTATGTGAGTCATACTCATTTTTTTTTTTGAGATTATGATATATGTATGAATGATACGTAATTTACCACTTTTTCTTTTATTTCAAGGTAATTCGATGAAATTTCTATATCGGAAACTATCTTCTAAAGTGTCAACTGCTGTAAAAGCAAATTCCATTGCGTTGCCGGATTATGGTAAAAAATACAATGCTTAAGTACAGTGAAAGCTACAGTGAAAAAAAATAGCAATGTAATTTTTTTTATTTTAGTTTTAAAAAAATTATTAAGTTAACCTAACATCCGAGTTTTATATTATTGAACAGAAGAGAAGATGTATTGTGTGCCATTTTAACACCGCTTTATAAATATAAGTAAATGAACGTTTAAAAATAGTTCTGACGAGGAAGCCGAAATAGCTATCAACTATATACCTTATAAATTTTATAGAACTAAAATTCATTGCTATTTTTCACCGAGTTATAATGGAGTTTTGCCAGGTAAAGTACAGTAATAAATTCAATAAATTTATTGAACAGCAATAGTAATGAATTATTTTTTTTAACATTCAATGAGGTAAAGCCGGGAACGGGTTAACCTTTTATAAAAATTGTTTTCCAATAAAAAATATTAATGCATTTTCTATATAGTTTACATTGCTAAAATTTAATTTGGAATATGGTTAGAAATTATAACAGCATTTCATTGTATGTAGTTATCTATTAGTATTTTTTAGTCTATTTTCATAGGCGTAATTTCTTATTTGATTATGATAAGTAATAAAAATGAAAAGCTGTACGAGTTGTGTCCCGTGAGCGCTCAGGTATCGGTATTTGATTGCTGGCCATTAATTAAATGAGTTGTATGTTGTGCTACGTTTGATAAAATCATTATATAAAGATGCATAACGTTATAAGTCTCAACAAAAGTCGGAGAAAGATGACCTACACTCTTCAATCTATAGAAACAATGATTGAAACCAGGGCTGTAGAGTCGTTAAAAAAAAACACGAGCATGACTCCGTCATTGATCGAAAACAGGACTCCGACTCCATATCCCTGGTTGAAATACGAATAAAAATATGTGAGCGTGCTAAGATATCCAATATGGTGTTATTAAGTCAACAAAACACGTTAGAAATGACGTTTTAATGATGAATTTCATCGCAGTATTGTAATTTACCACATGACACATTTAACCGAACAAATATATACAGTGGATTCCGATCAACCGTTCTCGCATAATACGTTTTCCCGGATGGAACGCTTATTTTTTATAGTCCCGTCAAACTCCCATAAGAACAATGTTAAATAATCCCGCATTGACCGTTTCCCGATTCTCCGATTCCCCGATTTCCTCGATAAACCGTCTAAATATTAATGGTCCCGTCACAAATATTACCCGATTGACCGTTTTTATTGCATATTTCTCCGTATCTCGGCAAGCAAGTTTGACACAGCCGAGTGCAGGTGTTATGTCTAAATACGTGGATTCCAACGTACATGTTAGACGTAACGCATTGGACGCATGTGCTATTTTTTGGGTTGAAATCCACCACACGCGTATTATTGTTTATGATGCAAATGTAGAGTTGTTTAAAATTCATGGTAATAATGATTCCTGTACATACAAACTTTTACTCACAAGTTTTGTAACAAGTCTTTGTTCCGATTAAAGTGCCAAATAACAAAGAAGCAAACGAACATAAAGGACTTTTTTAAAAAATAAATTCTATATACAGTATGTACAAGTAACTAATAAATAAACGTTTTTTACGATTTTTCTTGTTTATTATTATTTGAAGCTTTCTCGCATTCACCGTTTCCCGCAATTACCGTTATTTTTTCAGGGTCCCTTGAAAACGTAAAATCGAGGTTTCACTTATTGCTAACGTGTCAATTACTGAGATCGTTGATTTGTTTTGCGCTAACGATTGACACTCATAAACACAAGACAATTAACAATCAAAAATATTGACTAAGATAGAATTTTAATATCAAATTTCAATCGTTAAAACTTTGTACAATTTCACATATTTTGACGACCCGATTTTCGCTTTCCGGAATCTTCAGGTGTGATAGTATACACGAATGCAATAGAACTAACACGGCTTATGTGCAAACGAAATTACACCGGAAAAATAAAATTTAAAAAAAAACAATTGCTATGTCCGTTACGTGATATTAAGTCAATGGGTTTAATTCCATTATTATGTCATCCATCTATTAAAAATAATTATATATTTATATTTTTTAAATTACCTATTCATATTTTAATGGTAATTGATTATCATTTATTGTTAAATTCTTTCATCTAAACTTATTAACCATTTGTATTGTTTATAAAATGATCATAAAATAACGAATGTCATTATGATCAAATCGATCCGTATTAAAATTATTTCGTCTTGGGCTCTATAAGGTCTATATTTATTCTTCCTGTGTAATTCCGGTCGTATATGATGAAAATCGTTAACTATGTGACTTTTGCATCACTGTGATAGAATGCCTGAAGGTTGCAACAGGTCTAACCCAGTCAGTGTGTTATAAAACATGCGGAATATTACAATGTTTCAACAATTCAAAATGTTAAAATTTTCTACGTATTGATGTATAGTTTGATTCATCAAATAATCTTCGTAAGTTTAACCAAGAATAGTTTCTATATGGAACAGGTTAACCTGGTTAGCTTTCTGAAATTTATATGTACCTTGCGTGATCTAGAATCTAAGATCTATATTAACAGTTAGTTCTTTGTTTTCCTTAGAAATTATTATAACTGTACACCTGGTCAACTGGGCAACCCACGATCGTTTAAAATTAAAGAAAATACACAAATGGCTTCTTCCAGCTAAAATAAGATAACAAGAGATTAGATCGTGACTGAGATCAATAACTCGAAACGGACTGATTGTATGGCCGTAGTAATTTACCTTTAAGTGATGTAGCTGTTTGCCTGTGCGGCTATCAAAGATTCAGGAATATAGATATTTGCGCATACAATATTCAACGCTCACAATAAAGCTATATACTTTGCAACATGTAAAACTTTTCAAAGTATTATAAACAGATATACGTTGAAAGCTTAATGTATTTAAATAAACCATCGAAATGTACACAATTATGGAAAGGAATTTCAACGTTAACAAGTCTCGGCAAATGATATACGTAAAATTTTATTCAGCATGATTTAATGGTTGTTTTTTTATGTGTTCTGGTCAAGTGAAAAATTACTGATTTATTTACAGATGGGTCACGATCTATCATTCTCGGAGTTGTAGTTTTTCAGCACGTACAGTTGCAGTCTCTCTTTTTGAAGATAGTAAAAACGAATAAAAGGTTTTTGTTATGAAACTATCATCAATTTTAAAACAAATCTACAAAACGATTGAAAAAAGGTCAATTCGGTTTTCACTCATAATCTTAAAATAGTTTTATGGGATTAGAATATTTGATAATTAGTACTTAGCAGTTAGTATAATAGCAGCAGCAAGTATAATAAAAAACATATTTTTTAAAAATTGGCATTCAATTTTTATTTCAATTTATATATATATATCTTTGAATTAAGGGAGCAAATTAATCGTAAATTGGAAGCACTGCTTAACAGTGCGTTGTCATATTCAAACACACGTTCTTTGCAAACAAACGAATCCAAGGAACATACCTTATCTTTAAAGTGAACAAACGTCACTCATTAGATTGGACGATATTAAATAAAGTCACTTGAACATATTTTTCTAGCATAAATTGCACTTTTAATCACCAATAAATAAAATGTTATTTAGTGTATGCTCTCTAACCTGTACTTGTAATATCCAACAAATAGATAATTTTAAACTATATCTCCACTGGCAACATATGTATTACGTGTAGGCATTGGCAAAAAAGTAGTTACTTCATCGATCTTATCAGGCAACTCAAATGAACGAATCTTTCCGAACGAATCGCTACAGCACTAACCGACTCATGCCTAATTTGTTCACACCATTATTTGTATTATAATTAAAAAAGATTTTATAGATACCATAAATAAAAAAATCAGAGTATAATTAAAACAAACACTATCGCAACGACGTAAATAGATTTTTGATCGTGGTATGTTAATGCTTGATAAAAAAACGTACTTTATCGATACAAACGTAATATAAAATTCGTAGCAAATAATATTATAAAACAAGATTGGAATGATAGCTTCATAGTAATAATAAGAGGCCAATAAACTTTTAAGGTCATGCAGCTTATGACTAAGAAATATATTTTCAATATACCTTTTCAACGATCGTTACGTTGTATGAATAAAAAATATTAATATTTTATTGTAGAATTTTCATTAGGCTAAGTATTATTTTAAATGGACACTGTATATTGCACTTTTTCATGAGAGGCACATTTTAATTTCATGTCACCAAGACATGAAATAAAATTACATCTTAGAAATAACGGTTAGACATTTTGAGCTTTTGTAAAAGTGACGTAATTATAACCAACATTTATATTAGACCTTTGTCTTTAATTGACACTCTCTAATAAATAATAATTGGTTATACCAAAGTATTATCATACATGTGGAATACAGGTTTTACTGTATTCATAAATATTTCACTTATTTGAAAAAACTATCGCCATTTCTCCAGCAAAGTTAAAACATTTCACGTAAACGGTATTCGTGTATCTGATATAAGTTATCGGAGGTTTTAGCCTTTTGATATTATTAGGATTTGGTGACGTTTTAAAAGAAGTAGTGTACATGGATTGCTAAAGTAATCCCGTTAAATAAATGAGCTTTTCAGTGGATTAATTGGTTCCTGCAGTTTCCACGACAAATGCATTTGGCTATGTTGGTATATTTAATTAAGAACGTTAATTAAATTTCTCTCAATAATAAGCGAAACATTTCAAGACATTGAGATAATAATTAATAATTGCCAGAGCGTGCTGATATGTGTATATTGAGTACATTAACTCTTAATAGTGATATTTTATAATTAGGCTCGACTAGTTAAGCAACGTTGAAAAAAACTGGGAATGGCAGTTTACTTTGACGATCATTATGAGCCGATTCCGAGAAAATTTACTTTGAAAGACGTGTTATTAAGCCTCGAAGAAAATTATTATTTATTTGTACAATTACGAACAACTCGTGAATGTATAATACAGGTCGTAAAGAAGTAATTTTAAATTTCACGTGTCAAATCATTACATTATGATGGCATCTTGCATGTAATCACGGTATTGAATTATTTAATAATTACTTTCTATACTTAGTATTTTTAAATTAATGTTAGAATTACACATTAGAATTAAACAAAATTATTGTAAATAAAATTTAAAATAAAATATAAAACGTTTCATTTATCATCATATTTTAAAATTTTAAAAAATGTACTACAACAAAAAGAACTGGTGTAAACCACTAACTTTTTTCTATTTCTTATACTAAGTTTTTTAAACATTTTACTACTGTGTAACGAAAAGAATTCTTTTTGTTTTTAATATTACAAGGTGTTCATTGGGAAAGTTGACTATTTTATTTGGTTAACATGAGTTTTGATAGTTCATATATAGCAACCGTATATAAACATAGACATGAATAAATAATTTGGAAAAATATTTGATAAGCCAACGTGTTTTATTTGTTAAAATATCTTATGATATAAATTATGTGCCTTCAAAACCGACTATTTATTGTTTTGTGAATGATTTTGAAGATAAATGCTATATACGAGATAAAATCAAGCTTTGACCTAAACGTTAGAGGAGATCTGCTGAAAACAAAGCTGCAGCCGAAAAAGTGTTCATAATTAGTACAAAAATTAAAAAATGTAAGCCTTTCCGGTAAACACCGTGTTTTTAAGTATCTAAGTATCCGTAAAGTTGAAAATTCAAATAAACCACTTCATGGCTATGTAACATATATATCCATTAAAAACAAAAACAAATTATATAAAATTATAATTTATGACCAGTCCTAATAACTATTCGGTGATTGTATATTTAAAAAGCTTAGTGTTTTTGTATGTAATTAAGATATCAATCAATCGTATTACATAATTATGCGCAGTCATTGATAATATAATGGCTTAGAAGTATTTAATATGTTGGGAGAGTTAGAATTTCGTTGAATAATATACTTTCGTAGAGTTTCATTATTTAACGTTATTTAATCATATAGTTGACAGGCTAAGTTGATAATTTTAATTAACAAACTTAGCAGTATGTAGTCTCTCATTGTAAGTAAACGTTCTTGAAAGATATTATGTGTGTGTAAAGTGAAAGTTGTCTTGTTTATATAATTCAATTTAGTTGTTTTATATGGGTGTAATGTATAATAGCATGTAAAGTATCCAGACTTCATCGAAATTTAAAAAGTGTACTCGTTCGCGAAATTGTTCACATGCCCGCACAAGGAGAATACATCCATAGAACACCTTAATTATAAATTTCAAAGTTTCAAAAGCTCTTCCCAGCAGCTTCGTGCAAAAGCTTCGAGCCGTTAAGAATAATTAAAATTCTTTCGGTAAGTTTGTCGTTACTTTATTGAAGTGTCAGACGATGATTCTAACTTGTAAACTGTCATTAAATCTGAATTAAAATTCCAGACATTATTTTTGGGCGAAATTTATTTCGAAACTTCGAATAGCCATCACATCGGAGAGACAAGTGGAGAGATAAAACAATTTTAATTATTGTAATGAAACCGCTTTCCACACAGCGTTTTGTCAAATTGAATCGTGTCATTTTTCCCCAAAGGACTTGGAACTTAGCGACGTTTAGTAAATGTAAGTTTTCTACGGGAACGGGATGTATTTTTTCTAATGAATATCCATACTAACAACTAGAGCTGTGGATTCGTTAAAAAAAACACGACTGCGACTCTGATTTCGATATTGACCAACAACCCGACACCGACTTAAAAAAGGCACTTAAATTGGCGCATTGAATTAAAAATCAACAATTATAAAAATTAAAAATGAACGATATTTTTCAAAAACATCTAATCGAAAAACAAGTCGCATTCGTTTGTTTTTACGACTACGACTTCGACTCGAAATCCCTGATAACAACATTGATTTTTAATGTTTTCACGCCCTTAATATATATACTATAAATCACTTTCAATTTACAAAAATGAAAAAAATATGTATCCGTTATGAGTTAAAAGAATTATAAAAGCAACAATACTTTGCGTTACAATTTATCAATCAATCCGACCATAAAAAAAACATATTTGGGATAAGTAGATACATATTAATAAGTAGGAGGATTACTTGCTAATTTTAGTTAATTATTACAAATATTTTTTTTTTGTTTTATGCGATTTTAGTAAATGAAAAAAAAAATGTATCAGAAACTTCACATTTCATTCATAAATTATCCAGAAGTCACATGTAATGATATTTACTATTTCATTCGGTTTCCTCTCTTTTCAATGATAATTAATATATGTTCCAAATAAACTACTCCACAATGAATATAAATTTTAATAGATAACTCGATTATTCCACTGGGTGTGTTATTAGATGCGAGCTTCGCTTTTGACGGTATGTTCATAAAATGAATCTCAAAAAACATACCGTCGAATCCATTGAGAATATCCAAGAGTTATGCAAAAATAACGCTATAGATATTTTAAAATGAGACTATATATTTTTCATCACTTGGAGTTTGCTCTTCAAATCATATCATGTATGACAGAACTGGGCTTGTTTATTTTTATCTATTCGATTTAGCTGGCGATGTGTTAACAGTCATATTGACGACTATGAATTACCAGTTGACTTAAAATATACTTAGTACCTCATTATATTAAGCATGTGAATTTTTTTAGTCGACAATAATGAGTTAACATAACCGCAATACGAATTCCGCAGTAAATCATGTGATCACGCGACAAAACATAGTATTATTTATCAATTTTCTGCAACTTTACGAAACTGTTAATCAGGTATCAGCAACAAACAGAATCGCAAAAAAATATGATTAACTCAATCAAAAGGAAAGAAGTATATTTAAGATAGATGCTCAAATAAAGTAAATTACTTTTATTTCAGATATTTGGTATCAATAAGTGAAGACGTCATCTGAAAAATGTTGTACGCTACAGATTGGAAAATTTGCAAGAAATGATTGAACTAGTCCGAGTCGTGAAAAATTAGCGATTCCAACTACTTTTTTTTAAAATTAGAGAATTTCGAAAATTATCTTAATGAACAAGAAGAAATAAGTCGTCATCGTTGGCGTTCGGATCAGTTGGCTGATCTACATTTTAATTTACATAAACACTAAAGGCAGGCAAAAAACATGACGAAATTATGTTATTGGTCATTGGCGAAGTCATGTTTTTTTAAATGACTCTACAAGCCTAGATAAAACTGTTTGAGTTTATACTGCCAAACTGTGTACCGCGAAGTAAGAAGAATGCAAACTGGTATATAGGCGAATAATGCCTACTCATAAAAATTTTCTTCACTAACATATTTATACATTCAAATAAATATTTTTCACGTTCTTGGATACTGGTCGACGCGACTCAGAGATACAGTAGCTAGATAGTGGTAGAACTCCAGTATAACGAGGTGAAAAATAGCAACGTATTTTAATTCTACAAAATTTATGAGATACCTTGTTGATATCTTCCCTTTTGTTCGAACACCCTAGTTTCATATTTATTAGCTGAAGCTAGCGATCTATTTTAAATTCTTATGCAAAGAAATATTTATTAAAAAACCTTTGTTTCTCAATATTTATTTTATGGTAAAATCTTTCGAAATTTGCGCTTTTATTACACAATATTAAAGAGAAAAATATTTTTTTATAAAATATGGGTCGTTTTATATAATATGTTAATTTCTCCACTAAGCCAGGTAAATAATATTCCAACTCAAAATTAGTTTGAGTCATAAAAATCTATAGGTATTATTATTAAGTCATTGTTCATCAACAGATGAGACGAATGATTTGATTTGTTGGTTTGAAATTATATTTAAAAATATTGTCTGATTTTTCTTCATAATCTGCTCATGTTGATTGTACACTAATTCGACTGAATTATTTTTTTCAATATTTGGTTTTAGAAAATTCTTTATAAAGCACGTCAATAGGTTTACAATATTCGTAAAGAAAAAAAACAGATTCAGATTTTTATGTGAGCCTCACTTCACTCAAAAAAAGCTGCATTTGTCCACCCTTGTATAAGGAAATTAATAGCTCCACAAGAAAGATACAGTAATGAAGTTAGCTTTGATTCGCACTTAAGTTATTTGCATGCAGCAAAACTTGATGTATCATTAATGCATTTCATGGAAATCAAATTCAAGGCAGAAAAGTTGTTGCGTACAATTGAATATTATGTTAAAATATATTTGGATGAATCCTGATAATTTCCATAAATTGGTTTATTATAAACAATATTAAATTCATATTTAAAGCACTATTGTTTGAATATTATTTACACAGCTCAGTAGAGAATATTTGAATAAAGAATCATGGTTAATCTACTCATATTTTTGAATACCAATCATCGGTTAAGGCGTTTGAATTGAGAGTGTTAATTATGAAAACATCAGTAACACCTTTGCAGATAAAATGTGCATATTAATAATTTATTTCTATAGAAGATTTGCGGTAGAACATATAAAAGTAATTGAAGTGGATTTTACTGTATTATGCATCATAAAATAGTTGGTAAATAAACAATATTGATATCGTAAGTACCTTAACCAAATCAGGTTTTGTACCACTGGATAATGAATGCAGATAGTGAAAATGGACTCTCTAATCACATGGACTGGTTCGATATCACTATAATTCTTGACGTACAGTAGATCATTAATGATAGTTAGTATATTTGTAAAATTGACATGTTTTGTGAAGATGATGATGATGATGGCGACAGCTGCATTTTAAACTAAATTCAGAAAAACTGACTGCTCCCGTTTTTATATTATAAAAAGAATAGGTTTTATACTATACTTTGTCGATGATAACTACTTATAATGAAGCAAGCATTTTATTCGCATTATATTTTGTAATAAGTAAATGAAAGGGTTAGAAAAAAATAACTCATACAGTCATTATTAAAATGGATATAATAATACTCTTAAGAAAATATGAATGTACAAAATTAGGTTGCTTATTATGTTGTAATGACGTAATTTGTTGTAGATGTATTGTAGTACCCACTTATCTAAAGTTGCTTTAATTTATAGTCTAATGGATAAATAATAATGTTAGAAATTATTGTTTATTGCTTAACAATTCGTAGACAAACAACTATGTCTATTAAATAGACGTGTGATATCAAATTCGATTTGAACTATGGATACTGTAGCCACATATTTTTTTTTGAACGGAACGATTTCATTTTTTTCCCAAATCACAACTTAGGACGCCGAATGTCATGTTTTTTACAAAGAGGGCAGAAATGGGTAGAAATTGCTTCGCGATAGACTCAAATTTTCATTATAAAATCAACCAGTAACTTAAGGATAAGTTTACTATACACAAATAAAATAATCGGATAGACTAAATCATCTTAAAAACTACAGATACTGATTTTTTTGTTCTCCTTATAAAATTGCCACTTTGAATAATAAAATAAGTCACTTGATATTTTATCATTCACGTGCAGATTAAATATGATACATATTATTGGTCTTTGTAGCGTGATTAATTTCAATACAAAACGATAAATTATCCGCAAATTACAGGAAACGGTTGAATATTTTTGGCAGCCAGTATTGCCAACGGAAAATTCAAATGTCAGTCGTAAAAGTCGGCTATGTTCACACCAGTGAATTGCAATATATTTGCAATAAATTCTCAAGTATTTGATATTTGAAACAACGATTTGAAAGCCAATGCATATTGATGTATGTTTAAAATTCCGATATTGTTTGAATACAATTTTGAATGATGTACTTACTATTGAAAATGGTGAAATAGCAATGAAACTGTACCATGGTGGAAATTGAATTTTCGGACCACCTTATAAATTATAATTAAACAAAAAAGTGTTCAAACTGATGAAAAATAAAGGTCCACACAATAAGACGCGTAGGTCCCCAATAAAATCAATTCGATACCAAAAGGTGACAATTGTATTCAATTGGCTGATACATAATTATTCCTATATTTATATATTTAAAAAATTGCAATCACTAACAGAAATAAGTTGCGTTTAAATAAAGATTTAGGCGATCAAAAGTTTTTTTAATATTGCCTTATACACGGTTAAAGCAGTATTTTTCAACGCGGCTTTAATTCAAAGACGATTGCAGCACAACAAAAGAAAGGAGAAATGCAGTTATACTTTTAGGTTATTGATAATATTCTGTGAATAACAGTCTTAATTATTATCTAAAAAATATGTTTTTTTTTTAATACAATACCAACCACGGGTAAAATTTTTCCATGTACGTGATTATTTTAATTTTAAACCTCTTTATTTTTGCATGAGTTCGATGACTTTTTCGCGACTTACCTTTCCACACTTTCCACAATTTATTTTAGTACGTATCGACCGCGTAAATTAGTGAATTGTCGCATATGTGAGAGAAATTATCAATATGTAATATACAATTCGAAATTAATTTATTTAATATAAATTTACAGATAATTGCTTAAAAAAATAATTAAAAAGGCATAAGGACGTTACCCTCGATTTTTTCCAAATAGCTTTTTGTTAATAAAGATGGATACAACTTAAAAAGTTGTATCCATTTTCAAACGCGAAAGTAAAAAACATGGATGCTGTTTATTCTGAACTAGTATCCAATGTAGAATTTAAGTTTAAAAACAGAATGATCTGTTAAATATGCAAGAAAGAAGAAAGTTTTATACCATATTTTTGTTTTTTATTAAATAACTTGTTCAACCAATACTATTCTTAAGGCATTTCAGCGTTGTATATTTTTAATATTCTGATTTGACTTACACACTGTTTTTTTGTTAGATTTCAGTGTGCCAACATTATTATACAATATACTATAAGTCTTGATATTATATTTCTCAATTATTTATTGTTGAAACTTTGTTTGATTCCAAATTCTATAGCATCCGTGTGATAGAATACCTGAAGATGCAAAAAGGTTAAAGACAGGTCGTTAGTGACAAAATATGTGGCATCGTAGAAATTTTAAACAATTCAAATTTAGTATTGAAATTTTTTCAAGCACTTTCAGTCGAAATCATAAATTAACTATTTACTCATTCTTACTATAATAGTCGTTTAAAAGGTGGTATTTTTTATGCTAAGCTGTGTAAAAATAAATTTGTCTATTATTTGAAATTTTTAATAGCGTTCAGTGAAATCAAAAAGCTACACTTTAGTAATATACGCAACAATTTATGAATTAGTATCTAAGTGAAATTTTAACTTTAAAAAAAGTAAGTATGTAAACTTTTTGAACAGTAACAAAAGAAGAAGTTATTTTTTTTAAATTATACTGCCTAATTAATATTTTGATTTCGGTTTATTTCGTCTTGTAAAATTTGTTCTGCGTGAGTTACGAATTCTTAATGTTAATATTCTGAAGTTGATATTATGTAACACCAAGAAGATTGATAAAGAAATTTGTTAGTATGATGAATTGCTTGCACTTGCAAGAGAAGTAAAGTAAAGTTGTTGTATTTTACGTTGGTATTGATTCAAACAAAATAAGTAATTGGCGAAACACAGTCACGACTTTGATTGGACGCCATGATTTTACTTTCGTAATAATATATTAGATGAAACAACAATGTGTTGTTATGAAATTTATCGCAATTACAAACGCTTTTATCATGATATACTACATGAGATTCCCATTATCAATGCCTCTGTACTAGATTGGACGGTATAGTATTATATATAATATAATAAGTAGAGTTTTACGATAAAATTTCTGTATTTTGTGAGATTTATTTATAATTTTTTTCAGTCTAGCAACTCTTAAGAAATCGGAATAGATAAAACATATATATATATAAAAAAAACTATCATCGATTTGGCAAGCTCTTGTAAGCATTATATAATATTAAACGAAATATATTGGTACTTCTATGAGACGACAATTGATTTTCAATTTACTTTGCACGAGCACACCTCACTCTGATATCAAATCAAACACATATTTATTTATGATATGTTCATGACTTGAACACTCTTAATGCTAATTTATTACAGTATTAAGATTCAGAAAGATGAACAAATAACATAATATATGAAGAAACACTTTACAGAACAGCAATAAAGTATAGTTGACCCAATAATTTCTTTTTTTTTAAATTGAACTAAATCGGATTGATAAATCACAATCAATCAATGATGAATCACAAAATATGCGATTAAAACAATTACAAAATCTGCACTGAGAATGTTTCTAAAGTTAATTCACATGCACGACCCAATAGAAGCTTGCTAATACGATGGTAGTCAAGCTTTGCGATTAATACGAAAGAAATGCCGAATGAAGTTAAAAATGTTTCATAACTTTGAATAAACTGTACCTCTGAAATTATAAACTATATATAGCTTGTCAGATTACAATTATAGCTAGAGAAGCTAAAGTCGATACGTTAGATTCGGCACCCAGTGGTTAAATTGAAAATACAATTTTGTTTCAAGTCACAACGGCCTAGTTAGATATAATGCCGATATCTTATTGTCTTGAGACAACCGTTAGAAGAATTCCACTAAACAATACTGAGATAAAAAAGAATTAGTTGACAATGCTCGCGATGAGCAAAATACGTCCCGATCGTAAAAAACATTAAATTGTGGAAACAGTACTAAAAATGTGACTTTATTAAATTTTAATTGCTTAATTTTATTACATTTCTACATGTTTTATCACTCACGGTCGAATTTCGGCTTTCGACATCTACAGCCGTTCTATCACACGGATAACTGACTGTGTTTTTATTTTTTAAAATATCATGCCTTCCCACCAAAAAGTGTTATTTTTGTTCAGTGACATATTTCAGAGACTTTTCTATTTGGGGGCACATGTATACTACCGATGACTTTTTCTTATTGATTCTATCTTTGTCATGCTTGCGTTTGATAGTTTGAAAACTCAATGAGAGATGTATCTGTATAATTATTTCCTTCGCCTTATACAGTATCACAATGAAATCTCTGACCAGCTAACAATAATAAAGAAGTAGATTAGCGTTTTCTTTAAGCCAACTTGTCAACCGATATACCACTATTTAAAACCAGGACGGTGGAGTCGGAATCGTGACAAACGAGCGATTCTGCTTTGATTAGACGATTTAAAAAAAAAATCTCAATGAAAATTGGCCGGATCGGTTGGTTGTTCATTAACCCACCAGAGACGAGCGTGATCATACGGCAACAGTAAACACTATGGTCTATTTGACCCTATTGCGGTCCTTTTTCTACCTGAACATCGCATCTATCACTCAGTTTCGGTCAACAAGGATCTTCACCACAGTTATCCTGCAGCCGCGGCAACAAAAACAGTTTCCAAATACACTCGCGTTTTATTTTATGTTTGGTAAAAAAAAAATCTTCAAAATGGACATTTAAAATTAGTAAAAACAATTTTCAATATTTTTTAAAACTACTTACGTAACTTTCACTAATTTATTTCTTATAACAACATGTTGATCTAAAAAGATAATGTCGTAAATATTTCAAAATATTTTCAGTGTGGCTGTATTTCAACCCCAAAGGTTAGTGTTGCCGTATAGTTACGCTCGGCCTTACCGCCGACAACCGTTTTTATATGAAATTTTATTTTCTTTTTTGTCATATTTTTTTATATTTATAATCTTTGATATATTAATAAGGTTTTAGTGATGGAAAAAAAATTGTAACAAGCCCATGTAAAGTGAAGACGATGATATTAGAGATTTGGAGACGGATATTTTACATTTGTCCTCCCGAACCAAATATTTTAACCGATGAAGATAGTGGTGATGAAAATGAAGGGGGAGTTATCAATAATTTCAGCAGGCGTCAACTTGATGCTCCTGCAGAAATGTGGTTCACACAGGGGCGAGCAGGTAGAGGAGTTTGAAAGCTACAAAACGACGAGTGATTAGTCATGAAAATATACCAAATATTCCAGGTTGACACCCGTGGACCTCTTCGAACTCTTTTTTGATGAGAAGATGATCGGATATCTTTTGGAGGAAACCTAAAAATATGCGGCCATCAAAAACTGCCCAAATCCTTCAGTGAAGCGCGGATAAATGAAATGTTTTTTGGGGATTTTGATATTATTCGGGTATAATAAATTACTCGGATTTTTTTACTGGGTCACAAAAGATGGCATGCTCAATGAGGTGGTAGCAGATTCGATGTGAAGAGATTGCTTCATTCAAATAATGAGGTATATTCACGCAGCCGATAATACCAAAATTGACGCAACCGATAAGCTTTGGAAGCTTCGGCCAGCAATAAATATTTAGAAAAAAAAAATGTTTGTAACTAAGATCACTCCTTCCGTGTATGGATTTTTAATTAAAAAAAATATGTGGAATATTGACAATATGACAAATGAATATTCACAACGTGCATCTAAGCAATACACTATACACGGTCCCTGTAAGGACGAGCGTGACCATACGGCAACATCTCTCAAATCAACTTTTCTACAAGAAACCATTGTTTATTTTTTTTATTTCATTTTTACTAGACGTATTAGACTACAAGTTGATTAATTAAATTAAAAATTAAAATTTTTAGCAAAAAAATCCTCGTCTCTGGGGGGGTTAACTGGTTTACCTAAGCCGAATAAGAAGAATAAGTTGAATAAGAAGTTTTTTTCTGAATTCACTCGTTTGCTTTTTTGCCAATTTCTAATATTTTTAATGTACAATTTAATTAATTGATATTTTGAACACATGTACGAATTCTCAGCGAAAATACTGCAATTAATTCAATATTATATTTTAAAATATAACGTTGGCTTTATATGTATAGCTTTTGAATGTCTGTGAGTATGTAACTTGCTTGGAAATTTATTCATTTGGGTCCGCAATATGTTCCAATAGTTGTCTAAGTGTGAACACAGAAATACACTTCCTTAGTGAGAATACTTTCACTATTACCACGAGAATAGTGGTTAGCAAGATAGTAAGATAATGCAAACTTACATCACGTCACCTTTTATTGTTATTGATTTTATCAGTAGAACGGTCAGAGCTAAATTATGCATACACAAACCAAATTATAGAGATATATTTTATAGTAAATAATAGAGAATAACCCAGAGAAAGACGACGATAAAATTAAGATGTTTGCTTTATAATGGTGCTAGATTGTCGCAGAAATGTGTTGATAGTTGAAAATATCACCATAGACCAGCACCATACCTTTTGATTTAAAAATTAAACTAAAACAATCCCATTCAGGCTGTATTTTAAGATATTTTCAATTGAAGCTCCTCTAATCGAACAATAAACAATAAATAATTTCGAAAAAATTTCGAATTTATATATTATATATTTCGGCCATTCCGACTTCTGCCATAATCAGAACTATTAGTGTACTTAAAGTAAACGTAGCTTCATATACTCTTTTCAAAGAGATATACTCACTTATTTAAGCATTAAAACTGAATAATTACAATATTTAAAAAAAAAACTAAGAATAAGCTTGAACTTACGATGCCTTGCTAATTTTAATCTCTAAGGTATTATGTATGCAATGCATACACGTAAAAATATTCCAATCCAATTTTATAAATACTGTTAGCTTTTCGGCCGTGATCGTCTAGTGGTTTAATTTTTTGTCTCCTGTCAGTTATTGAAAATAATAGATTACGCGAATTTTGACGCGGTTCGATTTTTTTATTAGAATAAGCTTTAGTCGCGAGGGGGAAGCAAGGTAGAGAATTAATCGCAAAATCATTCAGCTTGACGATACAATCAATTTACGTCCAGTTATCTAATAAACGTTTTTTGAATAACAAAAATAAAAATGTTCAGATATTAATCCACTTTTTGTGTTCGCCGGTAACGCTCATAAAACTCGATTGATAAGGCAAAACGTATTTTTTTTCACTTTTTATATAGTCTGTAGTCTTTCTTGTGAAAAAATGTGTTTTTATTTGCATAAAAACTGCTGGGCATTACAGTTTTATGTTTATCAATGTCTAGGTAACTCGCCATATAGAAAGTTTTAAATTTTAATATAATATTGTAGTTCAATAAAATACGATAAGAGACAACATATTCAACTTGTTCCCTTTGCTATTTCTTGACGATTAATTAAATTCCAAAATTTCTTAGTGAAAATAAAAATATATCATATAACAACAATCGTAAGGAATAGATGTAAAATAAAAAATATTTTTAAATCCACTAAATATCAAAATCATTTCTTGAAGTATCCTGGAGTGTGATGTTTAATGTTTTAAATAATATAATAATTAATAAACTTTTTTGTACAGTTCAGATTTGAAGGCTGTGGTTACATAGTTAACCGACTCGAATTTCACTATGAAAAGTTTCGTAAATTGATTAATGGATTTCATATAAGAGTCGTTTGGACGTTTGTAATTTTTGAAAGTTCCAATTCAATCATCCAATTCCATAAACTGGAGACCAGTCCTGTCCTGTCATTCAATCTCTAATCTCTCAAAAAAGATAGCTTCGCAAATAAGTTTTTTGGCCCCGCATGATTTTGGGACAGCTTATATAAGTTCTGTCTGAGCTTACAATAAATTTACAATCTATAGATTTTAGCCATATGAATATATTTTTACCTCCACCACTCTATTTTCTAATTGTCAAGTGAAATTATTTTTACATATCATTGTGTTTGACAACGTGGCAAAATAAGAAACCAGTTTTACATGTGAAATTATTTAACGGGCGTCGGAATTTATATTAAAAATAAAGTGCATTTATTCCTGTTAAAATATTGAAATACGACCAGTGTAATGAATGAATGAAAAAGATTTAAGAATCCTGGCAATATTATTTATAACCAGGTGTCAAAATATTTATATCAAAACATTTATTATCCATGTTTATGATTCCGGTTTTATAAAATAAATGTTTTTTAAGCATTAAAGATTGCAGGATAGTCTCAATATTAATTCTTTATTTACGACAGATATCGCGAAGCTTTCGACACTTCGCTCTAAAAGGAAAATAGCCTTTATTGCGAAATGTTAATTTTAGTGACGAAAGGTGTGTTTTATTGAAGACCTAACATTATACAGATAGTTAATGTAAACTAAATCGCCAGCAATAAAAACATATTTATGAATTAGTTATAAAAAATGTTGTTGTGTACATTAAATAAATGACTTATTCGGTTTTATTTATATGTGGAAATTGCTCCAGCAGACAGTGAAGTTTTTATGACGCAGTAAAACTATTTTATGGATGTTCCGCGATTGATGTTATGGCCACGATAAAAGCCAAAAGATGGAATTCATATTTTTAACTGAGGTTTGCTATAGAAACATTTTACAAAATTGCTTGGCACGTTTATATTATGGAGGGCTGTTTTTTTTAATTCAATAAAAGAATCTCAATACTGAACTTAAGACTTGTTCTGTAAATATTTTTCTTTACATTTATTTTTACAACTAGGATGGTATAAAACAGTGCTTACTAAACTTTTCACTATACAGCCCGCTAAACATGAGAAAAATAAATTATACAATAATACCATTTAAAAAAAATAAAAACAGATGTATGTATTATATATAAAATAATTTGAGGAGAAAAAGAAAAGCGTCTTCTTTTTTAGTTATTTGTCTTCACAACAGTGCTACACATTTCTTCGATAAATTATTTTTATCTGTTTGGTTGACTCGCCAGCTAATAAAATAAAGATATTTTATATTCAATAAAAACTTGTAAATAGCTAGTAAAATGGTGTCGTATGTAATTAAATAAAAATTACTTGAGTATATTAAAAATAAAACAGCAAGTCTGGTTGCGATGAATATTTATTGAATTTTATTATCCCGTTTTATGAGTATTAATAAATAAAATTTTAATTACGTTGAAAATCATTTCGTAAAACCTACCGAAGATCATAAGATATTTTTATAAAATAAAACGCAAGGTAATTATTTTTAATAAGTTGCTATTTTCGCATTTTGATTGTGAGATAAACTCGTTTTTGTATTTTTATTTCCTTGTTTAATGAGGGCTTTTTTAATATACGCCAGTGATTGACAAACCTTATCAATTTATTTGTGATGACAAAAAAAAAACAAATGATGTGAAACAAATGAAATACGGTAACATACAATAAGAAAAATCTGTCGACTTTCGCATGATTCAATATTTCGCACAGCCGATACAAAATATTTTTGATTTTTGTAGTCATCGGAAAAACTGACGTTCTCAAATACGCGAAGATTAGTCTTTTGTTAATATATGTGTAGATATTTTACCCTTATAGAATAATAAACACTTCAAAATAGAGAAAGAAACTTCAAAACCTGTCACAGCTGAAATATTGTAGTTAACACAATGAATTGAATAAAACTTAATGTCAAAAGAGATGGCTTTAATCATTTAATTGTCTGTCATTCAGAAATTACGTCAAACGAATACTTAATGGAACAACACGAGGCAAATGAAATACACCATGAGAGTAACTAAGATGCTATTAAATACTTCGTTAAAAATTAGACAACTAAAAATTTATTACTTCTTGTCAAATCTTTGACAATCATGGATTAATGATAAATTGATAAAAACACGGCATGTTGTAGGAATCTGTATGAAAAAAGCGATATTTTACTATTTCTTGACGAGGGTTATAATAAAATAAAATGAGTGCTAATATGCTTTGTAATTTAATTTTTATATATTGATCTGCTTTCGAACAAAATTTTCAAGAGATAGTAACATCTGTAAGTCATGGAATCGTCTATTAAGCAAAAAGGCACTTTCACTGTTCTGTTATTGAGTTTAAGGTATTTCATATTATTTGAATTCAATTTTTAAATATCTACATTATAATATAAAACAGGTATTTTAACAATTTCCTCAAGAAATGTATAATACGAAAAATGCTCACGATGAACGAAATCGATCCTGATCATAAATATCAATATATTATACAGAAAAATTATGAACTTCAAAATGTTTGTTATTGTTTGAAATATAATACCCTTCCACCATGAAATGACAGTTAACACATTTAAAGTGAAAAACGAAATGTGTTAACATATTTTGTATTGATAAAAATATGTAACTTAAATAATACTTGAATAATTACAGAAAAAAGTCAATAATTATTGTGAGACGTAACTTTATGTGGAGATAAATCTATGGAAGATTAAGATCATGATTTAACTTGTTATTGGTATGCATCGCAATCATGAAGTGTTTTTATTTTAATACATTTCAGTTTTAAACGATTATTTTTAACTTACGATAAAATTTTCATTTAAATTCGATGATTGTAAGTAAAAGTTTTTTTTTTGAGTTCTAGGGACGTATTCAGTTTGTGAACCATTGATTTATTATATTTCTTGCATAATTATTCAGCCGACGACAGATTTAATGCTACCTGCTGTTGTATTGATTTTTATTAAACGCGAATTTGCTCTCATTTATTACTATTAGGCATTGAGTAGAAAGGAAATCATGGACTGTATACTAATCAATGCTGTCGAACCAATATATTAAAATATATGCTGTAATCGTGCAACGAAATGTCTTGTTATTTCAGTTATCTCTGCCATAAATATCTGGGCTGTTGTGAATTAATGTGACACAAAAATAGTGTGCAATTATTGTGAAACGCAAACGGAAAATAAAAAGACACTTTATAAATTAATATACGCTTCTGTAACATATCGAATTTATATTTATTCAAACAAAAGTGGTTCGCTTTATTACCCACCCAGTTAATATTGCGATTCATATTTAAATATGTTGCCTTTTTAAAAAATGTGTTTCAGAAGTTGCTGGACGTTCCTTATATAATCATAACCATCTTCGCGGCATTTTAACATCGCATTACCTATTGACATTTCTTACTATTTGATGCATCTCTAAAATTTATGACTTGATGGAATTTCAATATCAAATTTGAATTGTTACAATTTTGTACGATGCCTGAAGATGCCGAAAGGCGAAACCCGGGTCGTTAGTGACAAAACATGTGGAATCGTACAAAATTGTAACAATTGAAATTTCATCTCTAAAATATTCACGTGCAAGTTAATTGACTACAAAAAATTTCCCACTAATTATTCTTGTTAATGAATACTTCGTAATTATTTATGATTTTTGTATGGACTTCAATAATTACTAACTAACTCTGATTTTTGTTATATAAACTTATGAAAATTGTGAAATATTAAACACCGTTTTTATTACTTAAATATATTATCTTTTCATCAAGAAGTGACAGTGAATAACTTTAAAGTAAAATGTAAATTAACATAAAATATATCAGGTTTAGAAATAGACGTTAGTGGTGTCATATTACGTCATGATATCTTTACTGTCATAGCGAATCAAATCGAAATGAAAACTTCAATTGGTGGCTTATGCGACACATCACATTACATTCCATTAAAATGTTATCTCGTTGTCTGTCTTCTTCCATTACTTTCTACCTCCTTTCTGTTTCTGCTTCCCTCCTCACATTACCCCGTTCCCGAC
Source organism: Himalopsyche japonica (assembly GCA_028555115.1). Lineage (NCBI taxonomy): Eukaryota > Metazoa > Arthropoda > Insecta > Trichoptera > Rhyacophilidae > Himalopsyche > Himalopsyche japonica. The sequence continues at coordinate 192,608 of JAHFWJ010000477.1, read as the reverse complement.
ACCCGTGCACCCACCCCCGCCCCCACATTCCGACCGACTATGAACGACCGAGAGAAATTTATGGGTTGCTGGGAATCTCATTAAGCTCCTCTTTAGAGTTGTGAGTATGGGCTCGGGGGTTGAGCGGGGTGGGAAGGCGGCGGGGCGAGGTGGCGTCTTCATAGAGTAAGTGCCGTCGGAAATATTTTACAACTTCCTAAAGATGCAACTAAGTCGAAAAGAAAACATGATTGAATTTTAATTTATCAGAGGAAATGCCTTTTTCATGTGACGTCATACTTATGAAGTCACATGAAAAAATCCTGCCATCTTTGCTAATATCAAATCGTATGTACCGGACATTTTTGTTTTTGAGAATTCGTAAATTCGGAAAGACACAATTTAAATAGATAATCTTCCATATCTCATGCTTATAAGTATCATATTGTTTCCTAGATGTACATGGTACAACGAATCTAAATTTTAAGTAAAAATATATTTTCACTAGTGAATGTATATTTTACCAATTCAGGCATTAAAAATGTACTAAACATATCAACGAGAGTATAACAATGCTGACTATGCTCCAATGAAGTTTTGAAAATATTGTAATATTATTTATGATATCGACTGAAGGTGCTTGATGGAATTTCAATATGAAATTTGAATTGTTACAACTTTGTACGATTCCACATGTTTTGTATGTCAGTTCTGTTGCATCCGTGTGATAGAATGCCCGAAGATGCTAAAAGGTGACACCCGGGTTGTTAGTGACAAAATATGTGGAATCGTACAAAGTTGTGACAATTTAAATTACTTCATTTAAATTATATTTTTCTGCAAAGAAGTATACACATTTTAACCGAGAATAATGTGATTTTAATGAAATGAAATAAACTATCACTATAAAAATATATACAGTGAGTTTATATGTATTAAGAAGAATAAATAGCTTTTTTTCTCTAAAAGTATATTTTTACTTAAATACACTATCGCTGTAGCATATGATACAGGCATGTACTTAGCTCTGCTATGAAACAACCCACACCCCTACTTAATCTCTAATACCAGTTTAAATACGATGAGAGTTTATATGATAATAGTACAATGGAGTTAATTAAAGTTACATATATTAAAATACATATGTACACGAAATAGTTTTTTATATAAAATTTCGAAAAAAAAATACAATAATTATATTTCTGAATGTCAGAAAAAAAGATGTTATTTTGTATGTACGTATTAAATTCTAAGATCATAATTAACTTTAATATTGTAAAATCTCATAATTTTCTTAAAGTGGATCTTCCTAACTATACTTATATTTTATATGATAAATTAATAAGAAGGTTATAACGAAAATTGTAAAGAATTTCACAATGAAATTAATTTTAAAATTTATATGCTTGTTGTTTGTTAATATCATTTTGAGTTGGCGGAATTTATTTCCAAGAAGTAATTATTTATAATGCGGGGATGGGATCTTTAAATTAAGTCTTAATATAATATGATTGAAATTCATAGAAAAGAGATATTAATATTTCATTTTTAATAAATTTTATTCCGAACCTGTTTGTATTGAATGTTATCATGATTTTGATGTTTTCACCAGATAAATAGCAACCTGTGTGAAAAGAAAGTTAAACGCATTTTGTAAATATATTTTACTGACGAAACGGACCTATCGAATTTCGTAACAGTATTTTTTTATGATAAGTAGCTATCCGCATTTAAATTTTCATGTAGATATCGTATGTTATAGATGTGATTTATTTGTACTAGATTTTACACTAGATTTGCGATACTCAAGCAACAGTGAAGTTTTTTTGTCGCCATTCTTTGTGACGTACTTGTAGTTCGTACAATTCTAAATGAATTCGAAATTCTGATATAAAAAATCGTTTCCAGTGGTGCATCAACGTAACATAAAGTGTTATTTCAATATTTTTGCGCTGGGATTGTATCGAGACCAATCGCTATGGACTCGGTGGTTTATACTTAAGTGTATTGGAAGTCCCTAATGTGGTTCCTATCTGTTTAGGACAATTCGCTTTCTTCACGACCTCAAATATTTACAAAATACACTATACTTTGTCTTATTAGCCTCCTAATCAGAAAGACCTATTGTCCGACCGAATTGACCAACTCTTCTCACGGACATAAATGGAAAATACTGGCCCACTCACTATCCGGCCACGCACGAAAAGCTTGGCAGCGAAAACCTTTAAAATAAATAAGTCCTTTTGTACGTGCTTGAGGATCGTTGACAATATGCGACACGTTCAAGTCTTGCATATTTTTGTTTTTGTTTTTATTAATTCAATTTTGAATTTACATACATTTTTGCCACCCGCTTAATCTATCGCCCTCGGTAAATGACACGTTTGCCCCTCCCTAGATTTATGCATGCCGATACTGGTTCATATTTTTTGATTGAACTACACTATGTCACAGTGGAACTGGAATTGAAGAACACTGTGGGAAGATTATTTGATATCACGAGGAATTCGAAGGGTATCATTTGTGTTAACTATTGACATATCTTAATAAATATACCTTACATGGCATAATTAATGCAATAGTAATAACGAAAACTATTTTTAAGTTGTATTGCTGCTACTTTTTGGCAAAGCAATGAAATTAATAAAAGTATATATGTATAAATGAATAAATATAGATAAAGATAAAACACAACTATGTCAAATTTGAATTGTTACAATTTTGTACGATTCCACATGTTTTGTCACAAACGACCCGGGTTTCACCCTTCGGCATCTTCAGGCATTCCATCACACGGATGCAACAGAACTGACAAGTCACAGACTTGCAAAGTGATGGAATGCCTGAAGATGTCGAAGGGCGAAACCCGGGTCGTTTGTGACAAAACATGTGGAATCGTACAAAATTGTAACAATTCAAATTTGATATTGAAATTCCATCTAGCACCACAGTCGATATGATAAATTACAAGTATGTCAACTAAACAGCCTACTTATAAGGGTGGCATGTTGAAGGCTTCGTGTATTCAACGCATAATATTTTAACATTAGTAAGTTAAAGTAAATATTTACAAGTTATTGGTATTATTCTCTGTGTTATAATAACTGGTACAAAGTGATCGTCCAAATTTAAATATGACGGTCGTGATCAAGTGTAACGGTATAAAGAAGTCAGAGCCAGACATAGATGAAGATAGGCTCTAGGCAATCTCTTATGGTGAAGCCTGTTAGAGAAGTCTTCTTTAAACTGATCTAACACATATTGGGGGTTGATTTCAACTACAATATGATGACCGTTTAATATTTTATTCGCTATGGCTCACGGAAGAGTACAAAAAATGTGATTTAATAAATGATGCAATGTTGGTCTGATTATCGTACATTGCCATACAACAATTTATATTTTTCTTCTCTCTTTTACAGCCAGAAAACCAAGTTGACAGCTTCATTGTCATTGAAACAGTCGTAATGATTAATTATAGTGTGAAATTAAGCTTTCTTCTGACTGCTGTTCGTACCAACAACTTATAATAATTACAATTAGGTTAAACTCCTGATCTAGAGCTTTAGTCTTGTGCTTTTTCTCAAAATAAGATTTTTTAATAACTGCATCTATTCTGACTATTCACTTTACGATATCGAATGAGAGTGCTTTATGGATGGTATTTCAATATCAAATTTTCATTGTCAAACTAGATACCGATCCACAAGCTTTGTCAATTACGAGCCGTATTTTGCCATTCTGCATTTTCGGATTTTATTCAGATTATTGAGTACTTATCTCAACTAATGAGTTTCGTAAAGAAGAATTATTAAGGTAAAACTGTTCATTTAATAAAGATTAAGAACTTAATTGGACCCTGTTTATTTACAAAGAGTCAATATAACAGGTTATCAACTAAGTAATTGCGTTTTTTTTTTAATCAAAGACAATTTTTTCATGGAACTAAATAACTTTATTCTGTAATGTATTGCCCATTTTGATCAATGACTTTTTGCCATCTTTCAGGAAGCATCATAATCCCATGTTCATAAAACTTCTGGTTTTTATTGGCAAAAAACTGAATCAAGTACGATTTGACATCATCATCATTATTGAACTTTTTACCATTCAAGGAGCTTTGTAAAGATCGAATCGTAATCAGATGGTGCAAGGTCAGGACTATATGGTGGATGTGGAAAAACATCCCAACCAAGCTCCAATAATTTTTGCCGAGTGGCCAAAGATGTGTGTGGCCTTGCATTGTCATGATAGAATACAACACCTTTTCGATTTGTCAATTCGGGCCGCTTTTCTTCAACTGCATTGTTTAATTTCGTTAGTTGTTCAATGTAGACATCAGAATTGATCGTTCGGTTGGGTGGTAAGAGTTCAAAGTAGACAATTCCTTTATAATTAATATAATACAATAATTATGTAATAATTTATAATCCCTTTGTTTCAATGCAATATCTCAAATAAAAATATTTCGCTGATATTAATGCATGTATATTTAATCGAAAAACAGCTTAAATTTTTGATACTCTTTTGTCTAGAGTGCACATGGTTTCCCACACATAATAGTGCTGGCCATCATTGCATTGAATGTTTGGAAATGTCTAAATGTGGAATCCGGGTCGTGAAACACAAAACTTGAGGAAGTGTACATGATTTGAATGGTTCAATTCCACAAAAAAAAGGAAATATAAAATAAAATTTGGTTATTTATATTGTATAATTCTATATTACTTCTTATCTATTATTTATTGTAAAGCTTGGATACTTATACTTTTTCTTTGTTGACATAACAAATCGTGCCTTATAAAATAATTTAAGACTTAACCTTCATTAAACTTGAGAAGTATATAATATGTAATATAACGTAGATACGTTTACTTGAAATCAAATTTCTTATATGACGGGTTAATAAAAGAACAGCCCCCACGTTCCCTCCCCCAAATGTGATCTAATTACCTTCGCAGAAATGCTTTTCGATATAATTTTGATCAAATTACGGAAATAAAACGAAGCTTGTACCTAGACGACGATAAAGAGAGAAAACAGGGAGGGAGAGGTTTCTTTTGATGTCACAAAATTTGCTTAGAGAGTGAGCCTACGCGGAAGATCCTTGGAAAATCATCTCAAATTAGATAGAATACATTTCTGTATCATTTGTATCGTTTTATTAATTTATTTGTAAATTTGAGTGGCTTTCAAATTGAAGTGTTTGTTGAAGCGATCATTGCAAAAATAAATGAATACTCCAATACTTTATTTTATATTAATTGGCTATCTTTACCCTGGTACATTGTATAATAGTTGGTATATAACATGTACTGCTGTATTCAATCAGTTAACTAAGTTAATATATTATATTTCGTGGAATCCTGATATTATGATCATTTATGTATCTTTCATTTTGTTCAGGCCAGGGTCAAGCACCCAGAAACCAGAAAAGTATTAAATGATCCCGTATTTATCATTACTCAAATCAATCGAAATATTTTGGTCCCGCCATTAATATTATCGTTTTGACAATTTTTGTTGAATATGTCCTGTTTTGTCATTCGCAGGGGCGTTATTAGTATTCGAAAAAATAAAAATTATACCAAAGATATGGATAAATCTGTTATCAGAAAAGTAAGAGAGTTTGAGAGTTCTCTGTTTTGTTGTTAAGTAACAAACTGCAAAAAAAAGTGTATAGTATTCTTTCCAATATTTTATTACATATGTTATAAGTCAGAACCAGTACCAGTCGTCGCGAGCATTATGCACTGACAATTTTTTTTTTTAATAAACTATTTTACAAGAAGTGACAACCCCTAAAATAAAACAATTAAGTAACACAGAAGAAAAAAACAAAAATTAATTGTTGAGTGATTGTTTAAAGTAGGACTGTGGAGTCGGAATTGAGGACTCACGATGTTTCACGAACAATCTACCGGATTGATTAGTTGATCTTTAATATAATTGGACATATATAGGAAAGATAGCAAAAAACCTGATAAAATTAAAGTTTTTTTAGTCGGAACATGTTTTGGAATCTACAACTCTGGTTTACCGCATTTTTAATTTTTTTCACAAGGTTCTTGAAAAACGTTCCATCAATATATAATTACAGTGGAACCTCGATCAACCGTTCTCGCATAATACGTTTTCTCGGCTGGAACGCAAATTTTTTATAGTCCCGTCAAAGTCCCATAAGAACAATGTTAAATAATCCCGCATTGACCGTTTCCCGATTCCCCGATTTTCTCGATAAACCGTCTAAATATTTTGGTCCCGTCACAAATATTATCCCGATTGACCGTTTTTATTGCATATTTCTCCGTATCTCGGCAAGCAAGTTTGTCACAGCCAAGTGCAGGTGTTATGTGTAGACACGTTGGAATCCGCTGTACATGTTAGATGTAACGCATTGGACGCATGTGCTATTTTTTGGGTTGAAATCCACCACACGCTTATGATGCAAATGTAGAGTTGTTTAAAATTCATGGTAATAATAATTCCTGTACATACAAACTTTTACTCACAAGTTTTGAAACAAGTCTTTGTTCCGATTAAAGTGCCAAATAACAAAGAAGCAAACGAACATAAAGGACTTTTTTAAAAAATTAATTTTATATACAGTATTGACAAGTAACTAATAAATAAATGTTTTTTACGATTTTACTTGTGTATTATTACTTGAAGCTTTTCCGCATTCACCGTTTCCCGCAATTACAGTTATTTTTTCAGGGTCCCTTGGAAAACGTAAAATCGAGGTTTCACTGTATATTTGTTAGATAGACTAAGTCTGCATTTAAAATGTCAAATATTTTCCTTTTATACGGGTGATACGAAAATAAAGACTTGCCGACGTTAATATGTTGGCTGTTCATTATTATTCTAATTCAAGAGCAAAAGCCAACACACAAAAGCTCAATTTCTTCAGAAACTCATTACCCACTCACTTACGTTATATTATGACAAAGAATACTATTAGAAGAACCTATGTTAAACATTGTTTTGTATTAATGTTTATTTTTCTCTTCACATGTCGTTTATTTCGCTACGAGAGAATGTTCAACAATACCGTATACCCTGTGATTGACAAGTGTTTTCACAATTCGAAGACTTGTCTGAACATACAATTTGAGTCTTTACTTTATTCTGCGAACAATTTCGTACGTATTATACGTATTTTAATCAACTGGCTTGTTTGTAGAGTAACATGCTTATTATATATTAATTCTAGGTCTCGCCTCAAGTTGTTAGATGCCTATAAATATATGATTTTAAACAGACAATGTGTAATGTTTCCAAAAAAAAAAATAGATTTTACAAAAGTAGCATACTGCCTCTTCTTTTTTTGTGCATTATTTTTACAAATAATATTCACTGAAATTACACACAGCACATGGGCATTAATCCATTATTATGCGCTATGTTTTTTAAATACATTTAAATATATCGGGATGTGCGCCAGAAATGACCGTCGATTATTGTTTAATTTCAAATGGTCTGGAATTCCATGTCATCGAAAGGTCACTCAACTATATTTGGTATCTGCGGGGTGTCGAGTTGTGTTAATTATACGCACCAATTTTTGCCACCTTACAAATGTGCCACCCTAAGCAAATGCCTCGTTTACCCCCCCCCTGGATTACTCCCAAAAATAAAATATATTAAATAAATATCCTTCTTTTAAATTGAGGATAATTAGAAGCCAAATTTTAAATCTATCACTCTTAAAAAAATGAAAATGAATTTCAGTCACCAACGAAATTAAGACGATAAAACAACATAACAAATGTTAATCTAACTTCCTATGAGATACAGTAATTTATTTATTACTAAGTCTTTTGAGTCATTTTAAATGAGTAACCTTTCACGTTTCTTACATTTAAATTGGAGGCCTAGATTAAAATATGTCTGCAATTTAGCATTTTATTAACGAGCTGATTTTATTTACGTTTATAATAATCGCTTGATATATCATATTAAATACACTATTTTCAGTATATAAATACAGAACTTATGAAAGTAAATAATGACTCGTTGTTACAGAGGATTTTATTTTACCATAAAACTGACAAAAGTACAAAAGACGGCAGTTTTTTTCACGTCTCCTTTAACGAATGTGCACTTTCTGAGGAAAATAATTTGACTATAGTGGATGATATGAGAAAAATCTTCAAAAATATGTTTATTACTTTGTATCATTTTAATATAGATTTAGCAGTGATAATGATAAGCATATATTGAAATTTTTAAATTCTACAAAAGTGTGAACTAAGAAGCTAATGTTTCGTGTTGGAATAGGGGTTTTGTAATATCCAATACATTCCTTTTAAAATTTGTATAGCAATTTGATAATTAAGTTTTCAATAGTGTATACCGAAGAGAAATAAAATTATTATTCAAAGAATCCCTCATAAATATCACGTACAATATTTCATTTCAACTTGAGTCATAAATTTATAAACAACAGGCGTGTTATTTCAGTTCTGAACTTGAAAAAATGATTATTTGAGCGCTCACGAAAAAAGAAAATTAAATAACTCATGCAATGGAGTTAGTCATTGTTTGAAAAGAAATAAAATTTATTATTGAAACATGTTGGAAAAAGCTTTAAGTGCAAGTTGTGCTTAAATGTTTTCAACTATTAAAATCGGAATGTTTTTTTACAAGATTGTTTTTGAACAAAAAGCAATACGCAGAACGCAATAATTTTGTTTATTGATCCATGAAATTTTTATTCTTTTAACTAAGCTCTCCGAGTATTATATACTCGTAGCTATTTAAAATAAATTATGTGAAAGTATATTTGTAGTGAGAATTTTATTATAACTAGAAAAGATATGGTTTATCAATTCAAGAAGCAAAAGTCTACTCAACCCGTAAATTACTTTATCATAAAGTGATCTATGGTTTCAATGAGAGTACTTAAACGATATATTGTTATGCGTAGAAGTATATTAATTTAAACAGATGATAATTTGATAAGAATGCAATAAAAAGTTTACAAAACATCAATTAATTATTCTTCAAAAATAGTTTTTTTTATCCAGAGCTATTATATATTTAGGTAATTAGTTTCTTTAAGTTATTTCAAGCCTAGCACTCGTATAATGGGTTCGTTGACCAATAAAATTGTTACCATAAATAAGAGTTTATAATAGATCCATCAGCGAAAACTAAATTAAATTTCTTTAGACAAGAGGTTACATTCTTTATCTACGCCACGTGGCACACTCACACAAAAAGAAAGTTGTTTGAAAGGGTCATAGACATCAATCTTAGAATCAAATAAAAATACTTCCATGTTATTAATAATTGTATTTAATAAGATAATATCGTTAATAAATCTTAATAAAACGTCTGATATTAAGGTCAATAGAAATGTTTGGAAAACTTAACTGTTTCAATGCCAGGTTCTCATCGGATAACAATGAATTGGTATAGCTAACACACGGGTGTCAAATTATAAAATTGGAAAAGGGGACTTGAAATCCATTTTAGCCCACAATTCGGTTTGTTAATAAATGTGTCATTTGTCATGCTTGATATACATCACATGATATCTTATACACGCTTCAACACAGAAAACCATGAAATCTTCTTTAATTGACTATAATAATTATAAGTTTTATTTATTCTTGACATAAACGATATTCACGAATTAGTTATTTGTTAATAACTCTAATATATTAGTTCTAAAAATATTAATATCTATACGGAATTCATGTTAAAATTTGCAAAATTTTCGGATTTTTAAAGACAAACGAGGAAAAGAATTAAAATTTTGAATTTCGCACTAATATATAACGCTGAATATATATTTTTTCAATCCAACCACCATTTAGGAATTCTGAATTAACCCACTGACTACAAAAGTCTCAATTAAGGGCTGTTGATTACAGTATTTCAATAGATCATATTTAAAAAGTATCAAAAATGTTATGTGAATAAAATATAATCTGATTTGTCATGATACGATTTTTGTAACACCAGCACTTTGGAGTTAATTATTGAAATATTTGGTGTTGCTATATCTATTAAACAGCTCGGCAGGGAATAGCTTAAATAGCACCAGAGCTCAAGTTTTGTGTATTCTGATTTGAAGCAGATGAATACTTGTTTGAAAAATAAATAATTAATTGTGAACTTCTACATGCAATGTGTAATATTAATGTATTTGCCAATGTATCTTTTATAGAGAGTGATTCATTCGAATAGAAACTATGTGACGTGACAGTTATGTATATAAATTATTTAGTGTGCGTATGGATGTTGTTATAATTAATCACTTCGCATTGAAATGAAAAACAAAAGCTTCAATATGAAAATGCAACTAATCCAGAATGCTCTATTCTCTGTATTCCATAACACTTAATATCCGTCAGCAGTGGAGAAAGTTGTGTCATACAACGTGTGCATGTGACCCTACTCGCCGGGCGCATGCTGTTCTGCACACGAGAGTGTCTACAAGCACGTTCTAAGTAGCTTTTTAATCACCGCAAAAGTTTAATTGCGTTTACAAGGGTTAAACTTTTGGATTTCAACGCTGCAAAGAGTGAAAGAGACGCACTCTTTCAACAAAAAGGGATGGAAATATGAGGAACTTTAACCCTCATAAATCTTTTTTAATCAGTGTTTTTATATAATTAAATATTTTTATTTATTTTTTATCGAACTGGCACAGTCTTGGAAAACTCAATTATGAAAAATAATTATACGGAAACGATACTTCAATGTTTAGATTTTTCTAAAATTTCTTAAGCTTAGATCAAATTTAGTTTGATTATATTTTTGACAATAATAAAAGCTGAAAAAGCGATCGGTAACAAATATTATTATTTTAAGCATAACACTATGTTATTTTAGCTTGCGATTATTTTTTGATAAATAAGTGTTATCGACTGATTTTATGCTCTACGTTATTTTTAAATAATATTGTAGAATACAATTCGGTTTCGCTTACATGTTCAGTTGATAATCCTCGTGACGAACGAAACCGGTCTTAGTCTTGAAAATATAAAATTTTGGAAAAAGTGCTACCTAATATATCTTAGTTATTAAAATACAATGCTTTCCCGCCGAAAAGATATACTGAACACATTAAAATTTAATTTTAGTTCCACAATATATTGTAAATTATATTATGTTCATGTGACGTTTTGTTTTTTTTTTTTATACATTTTGTGTAATGTGAAATCATTGGAAAAAATATGGAATTGATTATACGAGAAAAGATTTGTCTTTAATGATACATGATTAGCACTTAATATTGTATTCAGGATTGTATTGTAAGTAAATCGTATATAAAAAATAAGGATTTATTTAAATATGAAATTATTCATCGAATTCCTGTTAGCAATATAATGTAACGCACGGGTTGAAAATTGCTAGAGGAAATCGGGGTGGAATGAAAGTAATCAGTAATATACACGAAAAGATTTATGCAAAGTTAAGAAAAAGAATATTGCATTCTCAACGATATTTAATCTCTTTTTATTTCTAAAATTACTGTTTTCTTTTTTGTTTTGGTAAAGAATTAAAGAGACGAGAATTAAAACAATATCTTCCACTTCTGCATCAGATTACCGAGTTTATAAAAGCGACAAACTCTGAAGGTCCGCATATATCTGGTAAACAAAATTAATACTAGAAAGAGGAAATATATCATCGAATATTTGTTTTTTCCCTCCACGATTCTGTCTATTGATGTTTTGATTTTGATTCAAATTCCATCTTTATGCCTGTTTTAAAATAAATTCTGTGTGGTTTATGTCCTTCTGCCTTTTTAAACTAGTATTATATATTATATAAGAAATATGTGTATGATTTGGGCAGATTATCCACCTCACATAATCGGCTTGTGTATGGCTTAAGAGTGGGAAAAGACGAGACCGAAATGATACAATTTTTTAACCATGTGTGTAACAGAGAAATAGGGTTTTTTTTATTTGTGAAGTGATATTTTTCAACAATAAAAACGGTACAAAATTTTAACTGCCGACCGTCATGTAACAGATGTTTTTATTTTACACACTTGACAACTTAAAACAAAAAAAAACATTGAAATTTAAGATAAAAAAATTCTATCTTAAATTAGTATATTTTACAATATAAAATTAATATGAAAGCTGTATATATATGACAAGCTTTAAGACAGGCTGGTTCACAAATCTATTTTTGTCAATGTTACAAAAATGCTTTGATTGTATAATATTTCGTTAAAGTGAAACAACAACATTATTATTAAAATCAATATTTTTCTTAGCAATTTATATTTAATATTATAATATATATATATAATACATGGCAACAAAAATTAAACGAACATTTTGAATTATAATATTGAATCTTTGACGATTTGAAGTTGCTCACCAAAAGCTTTCTCACAATACATATCGAAGTCCCCGAATTACGCGATAGATACGTTTCTCATAGAACCGTGCAAATTAAAACTGCGTAAAAAGGAAAAAGAATTCGTATTCAGTCATTTTTAAGGTTACTTACTGATGAAAAGTCATGATATTTTATAGAATAAAAAATAGTACCATGTATAATACATTTAATGATCAGGATCGGTATCGCTAATCGCAAGCATTATCAACTGATTATTTGGAATATACTAGAATTTAAAAAATATGTTATTAAAAAAAAGAACTCATAAAATCACAAAATTTAAATGACAGGCCATTATACAAAATGTCTCATAGATTTTAAAATAATAAAAAAATAAATATCATATTGAATTTGAAGATGTGTTCAAAAAAATTCCCAGTTAGTTAATTACAATCAAAATATTTAAGGAAAATTATACTTTCAAAATTGTAGAAGGGACATAAAACAATGTTTCGCTTTAGCTATTCTTAAAAATATTTTCTTTTGAACTGGTTTAAGTGAAACCGTGTAAAAAAAGTAGCGCTTATATAAGGAGATGAGTGCATTGTATAAATTAATTTATGTGTAATTAAGTGTGACCTTTCTGCCTCTGTGTGACTTATATTTGGCTTAAAGATGATAACTGCACCACGAAAGAAATAAAATAGTTACCTTATTATGAAATAGTATAATATGGTCACCCTCGTTTTTTTTAAACTTAAAACAGAAAAAAATCGTTCACTGAAAAATGTCTAAAATTATGGTGTGATATAGCGGAATGAAATTACAATTTTCTAATGCACTCAAATCTCCCCTATATAAAGTCGATTTTTTTATAAATACTACGATAACAAAAATAATGAATTCAGTGGAGTATTTTAGAAGAAAAATACTTCCCCCTTTTCACCCTTTAAAATATTACGCTGCAACCCTTCTACCTCTTTTAAGTTCGAATGAATAGAAAAATACGATGAATACAAAAAAAAAAAAAAACACTCAGGCAAATGAAAATGAAAATTTATTGTACCGATGTAAAAATAAGTATTATGAAAGTATATTTACAGAATATCTTTATTTAGATTATTCTTTTAAAAAATACACGCCGTTTTACGACGTTAACACGTCAAAAGTTATTTCAGATCAGTTTTTTTATTTAGTCCTTAAATGGCAAATAAAATTTTAATCAACGTTGCCATAAAAATAAATCCACTATTATTAAGCATAAAATATGTTAAGTAACACGAAAAGAACATTTATTGATTTGAACTTTGTGCTGAAATAGAGCAACATAATATACAGAAGTCAGTGGAGCAAAAAAGCCTCTTTTATATCTAAGATATTTATTAGATGGACATTTTGCTTGTTTATTTCAGCTTTATAGACTTCGTTAAAACACATATTTTTCTTGGACAGGGCTTTTGTTTGAATGGTACCTGGAATGACAGCAAAAATTCGCATATAACTGCTTTTGAATAATTATTTTATCCAGGCCTGTCGAGTTGTTAAAAAACATGATTCCGACTAACAACACGACTCCCAATAAAAATGTTTAATTTTGTCTGTTTTTTTTCTTTTTTCCCTATTTATGCGCATTAAATTAAAAATCAACCAACAAATCCAACAAATTTTTCATTGAAATATTTTCAAAACCATCTAATTGAAAAAGTAGTCGAAGTTCACAAAAAATATACAAGTCGTTCTACATTTGTAAGATTTAATATTTTATAAATACATATATAAAGCGATCGTTTGATCAAAACGTGATTTTGATTGATCGCTTTTGTGATAGGTAAACATAATTACACTGTGAACGGTTTACTGTAAGGTAAACCAGCTTTTAACACAAGCCGTCCCGGATATAAATCACCAATGAAATAATTGGCATATAGAGTTACGTAAATTTATCATATTTGAGAGTACAAGTAAGTTCTCTTCATTTATAAAAATCTTTATTATAACACCAATTAAAAAAATATATTACTTAACAGTCCGTATCGTTTTTCTCATCATAATTTAGTGTATTACTTATACATATTTTCAATTATATTGTTTATAAAGAGTTAAACGTACTTTAAAAGCTTCTCAGAGCATTTAAGCATTGCAAAACAAAATGTTTATAACATGTATCCATTTTAGTGCATAAATCATTTATCGAACGTCTCATAAAATTCAGTATATCAGAATTTTACCGTTGACTTGATGCGAAAAAGGCTTTTATGAATGTACATATTTGTTTTTCGATTCTTTCAGCATTAAAAATAAGTGTAAGGAATTTCTATGTGATATGCGATGGGCTAATAATTTATTGTTTTTTGGCACTACATTAGTGAGCATTCACGTTTAAATTAAACTTAAATTTGGAGTTACATAGATCGAAAAAAACACCTGTTTCCATCTTTACAATTTCGGACAAGATAGAATATATATTTTTTTAAATTTAACTGTTATAGTGAAAGTAAATTTTGAGTGAAATTATGATTTACCAAATTTAGGTAGTGAAAATGTACTAAGCATGACAAAGATATATAATATGATTTCAATGAGACTTCTTAAACCAATGTGATATCACTGGAAAGTATTAGTTGACATATATTATATTTAAGCGTGTAAAAGTATTTTTCAAATTATGTATGATGAGAATATGTTTATATATATATATACATTGAAATATGCTATTGTTGTAGCGTATAAAATATTTTTAAGCTGTGTAAGTTATTTTATGAATGAATGGATATAATGAAATGAACAATGGGAAATCCAAAGACTGTGTTTTGTAATGATTTTTCAATACAATATGGTCGCCGATATTACATATAAACGTACAAAACTTTTAAATGTAATTATTAAGGAACCCATAGAAACACTAAGTTATACCTAATATAAATGAAGTTCTACCAAATTAATGTCAATTGAGTCAGTGAACTCAACGAGAAATGTTTTGTCGAATGAAAGTATAAAAACCTTATTGTATGGAAAACAAAATAACAAAAACAAGAGAAGACTCTTTTTCATCTAAGACAAATTTATCTCTAAAAATATTATATTAAAATGAATGTCTGTTTCCCCCGATGCGTTCTTATACCATTAATCTGATTGCGATAAATGTGTGAAAAGATGTGTTGTGCACACCAACGCAAATATTTCTGAATTAGTACAACCATTCGATCTGGGCCGGTTTCGTTCATCGTGAGCATTATCTGTTTCATCCGATTACGATAAGAAATGATTGGTTTCGCAGACGCTCGAAAAGGTTTCTGAATGAGTATAAAAATAAGGTCAGGACCGCTTTCACTGATATACTGAACTATATGTATCTGCTTCTCACGTAGACAACTTTATGTGGCCTGCTCACGAGTAGTAAAATTTTCAGATTTATATTGGTATAAAGTTGTAGCAATCGCCAATGGTTTTTAAGGTTTTTGAATAAGTAGTAAAATGAAAATGATTGATAAATTGACCTTTAGTGATTAAAATTTCAATTTTATGACGGTGAATAAACATAACAAATTGATTTTCCTTTATATGTAAGTTTAACTAGCTTACAGCGAATAAAAAGTCTTGCATATATTCAATAAGTTGTCAAGATAAAACTGTTTAGTTTCTTCAAATATATTTATTTTTTATATTAATACACAGCTATTTTTATATTGATTACTAAAAACAGTAATCATTTAATTATAGGCAATTTGAAACTCAAGATAGTAAAAATATAACATGTTGTGCAATATTCAAAATAATTATAAACATCGGAAATAAAACAATGATTTTATGCTACGATTGACATAATCAATATCAAGATCAGTTGAAAATTATTATACTGTATGGAACCTATTAAAGTCATTTGCATTTCCAATTAATATTTATTGATATTTCATAATGTTTTCTGTTTCATACGGTTTGCGAAGTTAATCAACGTTTAGGTGTTCGGGCATTGGAGTGTTAAAAATATATAGTGAATTTATTTATGGCCTCCATTTGTAAAATAATAGACAACATAAAACTGATAAATTGTTATATAAAATGTCGAGTTTCTTTTTAAAGTATTTTGCTATTTATGTCAACAAAATAGGTTCAGAATTATTTTGATAGAAGAGTTGAATCAATCACGTTTTTAGGGAAATGGGAATTGTCAATGTAAAGCATCTCCCGGATTTAAATGTAAGTAATATATTAATCAAAATATTTAGTTTTACAGCTTGTTTCGTATCGCCATATGGCCGATGTTACATGACGAATAAAAAATGATTTTCTATCGCTTAATCAAGATATATTATACAATTTATGAAATATGCAAGGAAACATTTCCGCCTTTTGGCGCCTTTGGGCCTGAAGTTAATTATTAATTGTCGTTGTCTTCGTTTAGGATGCTTTCGAATTCGAGCCCAAGTAGGAGCAAAATTAATTGTTGATATTTTAATTTATAGATTTTTCGAAAAGATAAGTTTTTTTATGTTTATACCATTTTTATGTTTCATAATAACTCTCCCCGAATAAAAGAGATCGAGTGAATTAGAAACAGCCATAAGTTGTCGCAAAAAAATCTATCAAGAATAACGACGTTGGATTCATATAACAACAAAGACAATATATTATATAAACTTATTTACAAAGCTTATAAAAATGACTCGGATGTTATAATTTTATCAATAAAGAAATTTAAAAAAAAACATGTTGTCAACCGCGGACCACATCGCGATTTTATCTATAAAAGTTAAAATAAAAAGTCAAAAATCACACATCTATTATATCCTCTTCTTTGCTGAGCCACATAAAGCAGTGGTACTCAAACTTTTCTGTACGCGGATTGGTAAATATTTTACATTGTTACCTGAAGACTAGCATCGGGTTTTATTTTTTAATGGAATAAACTATTCCATTTAAATTGATGTAAACTTTGTAGAGAATTGACCGGCTTTGAAGCTCAATGGATTTTTGACTCGTTTTATTTGTAAGCTATTCTACTTCATTTATATAAATATTGTATTTTGTAAGATTTTGGTTTTGTATATCTGGTGATTTGTTAGTTACAAATTTGAATCAATAACCTCGTTCGTAAGTTGTATTGTATCAGTTGATAATGCACGCGATAAGCAAAAATGGTTTTGGTCATAAAAATATCGATTTGTGGAAATAGTACTAAAAATATGTTTTTTGTGGCCGTTGTAAAGAAGCAAATGTGTATGTGCCGAGTAAAGAAAGGTTGTGTGTGGCTGAACTACACCGACATTTTTTTACACGAATGAAACCTTGAAATCCTCCCGTGCAATGACTGTTGTTTTATTTCTATTTTTGTGCTAATAAATCATAAAAACTAATGCACTTAAAAAACGCGCAATCACGTATTTACAACAACGTCGGAGGAAATCGTCTATTTTTACTTTTATTGTATGTCAATTTTGTTGAATTGCTTCGATTGTTAAATGTATTGGTTGAGGAGAAATGATTGATGGCTCGGATGATTTATTTGCCATTTTGTGCTCTTGCGATGACAATACTAAACTTCTGCTTTCAAGTTCTGGTGTGCCATAATGACTTTTGTGTTACAAAATACATTCTTGAGTGTCACTGTGTGTATATGTATTTTCTCACTGTACCACAATAGAAGATAATTTTGTTCATATTCCATATTATTAAGTAAGTAATTTGATGGCATATTCGAATGGAAATTGACGCATTGTTGTTCACGAGCAGTTAAATACTATGTTTAAATATTATACAATGCAATATTAGATAGACAATATTTTTATTGCATTACCAGCTGAGTTTATTTATTGCTATTGCAATTGATTTTATTGGCACGATGATTTTAGCTTAGTCCTATTGAGTGTTTATTATATTGATGGCTATACCAACACTATTGTTGATTTTTAAGCAATCATTCATCGCGGTTAATATATTCCTTTACGTCAGTGTATCCCAGCTCTCCTGCATTAAAATGTGTTACGTATCCTCTAAAATTTACATTTTTTAAATCGAATATGACTGATATTTCTCAATTGCGTGCGTTATCGATTAATAAAATAATCAAATTTGAATTGTTGAAACATTGAACGACTCCACATGCTTTGGAGCCCGGATTTTGTCAGTACTGTTGCATCCAGGTTGTTAGTAACAAAACATGTGAATTGTACAAAATTTCAAATTTAATTATTCATTTATATGTTACTGTTTAACTATACTTTAAAGTAAATGTAAAACAATCACTAACTAATGTATACACAATTCATTTTTGTAATTATTAAAAGCATAAAAATATTCCACGGTGAAAAAAATAGCAATGTATTTATAATAATATTGTATAAATTTTTGTAGAACCAAAATACATTACTATTTTTTCCATCGTGTTATAATGGAGTTCTACCAAGTGAATGAAAATTCAATCAAAAAAAAATATTCACCCATACTTTTATAGCACTGATACTCATGTTTTAATGATATCTACTCAATCTTACCTAACTTTAACTGTTATCTCATTTCTACTCTGACTGGCGATATTCAGTGAGTTTATAAATTTACTGATTTATAAATTGTCTATCTGAATTGTAGTAATGTAAACATTCAAATAAAGCTATTTACAGATTCGGGTATCGAAAATGTACTAAACTTATTGACAATCGTAGCATATTGTTGTATATGGTTTCAATGAAAGCTCTGAAACGAAGATAATACCACTGGAATGTGTTTATTATAATATATTTTCACGCGTAGAAGTATATTTAAAATGATGATTATGTGCTGAGATGAGATTTCACTGAAACTGCTAGTAAACATTTATATTCTACAATATAATACAATTTTTCTGTGATATTATATATGTACATATAAACAACTTTGAATTGAAAAGCTCATATTTTATTATTACGTTTTACTATTTAAATGTAAAGGCAATATTTTAAAAATAAATCGTTACTTATAATAAAAAAAAGTAATGCTTTGTAGTACTCTTGTTCTGGTATGTTTATAATACGAGACCAAAAAAAAATGGCTGTAGCTGTGCGTTGTTTTATTGAGTTTGTTCAAAGTAAACATATTATTATTGCGAGTAAAGCCACGAACTACCCTGAAAGCGACCGCAGCTCGTGCTCGTTAAGGGTCAACACAGAAATGTGTGAGCAAATTGATGCAAACCATTAAATTTAATGTTTATCTAAATATACGCCAATATAACTCACCAATGTATATTACGGAAACCACAAATCTTCCATAATACGATCTGGTATATCTTTATATGTATAACAGATATATTATAATTGTAGATCAATCAAGATAACATTATAATTCCTGAGCAAAATATTACGTATAAGACGCCATAAAAATAGTCTAAAACCACTCACATAAAATCAGTACGCAATCTATATACAATAAAATTTTCAATAAAATTTTACTGGATACTTGTGAACACCTCTGATAACAAAGTAATTTGGTTTGTAATGGTAAAGTTCTTAATAAAATGTAAATTCTAGGACAGTGTTCCCCAACCGGTGGCCGCAAACAGTATACCAACTTTAAAGTAATTCGGCATGCAAAAAAATTAAAATATAATATAAGATTTTATCATCCTCAAGTTTGCTATATTTAAATAATAATAATTGATAGGATGATGCGCCCCTTATGTACTTAATAATATCTTGTAATGTTATTAGACAGTTAGCCAAAAATATAATATGTAATATATAATATCAGTAAAGATGCAACATCTGGTTTCGTTTCGTTTATTGAAAGAAACACATTATTTTGGTTAAATTTTAATTGCATCAGACTGTTATTTATTATATATTTGTTAGTTATACTTATGCCCATCTGCCACAATACAAGATAAAAAATATTACATCAAAAATCATTCTTATTTCAGTATTGGTAATCCACGATTTTTTTCATTTTTAACTATTAAAAAGTTGAGGAACACTGCTCTAGGACTGAATATTAAATGAGATCGATATTTGAATAAAGTGTTATATTTTCAGAGCTTATTTATTTTGTGTGTTGTGTTAAGAATATGAGATATTTACTAGGGAGATTTTTGCGTCTCTAATTTCATTATTATGTGTCTTCTAGTTTGGAAATCACTGCTCTAAGTATAAAGTAATGTAGAGTAACGACAACGACGTATGTATTGAACATAATAAGAACCATATTTCAGCGTGCAATAATTTATGACATCGTATATCCAGGAAAGACTTGATTTATAAAAATCATAAAGTTAAAATATTGGGTATGTAGCGAGAGATTTACTGGATGAAGCATTTATTATTCGAAGAATAAATACATCGAGAAGAAAATCGAATCCGCCGTTTGATTCGTCCAATCTGCCTGCCAATGTCGAGACAAAGAAATTTAAAGCAACAACGTCAATGGCGACAAATCAAACCTCGCCAGTTGTAAATCATCGAGAAATATAAAAAGGTTGCATTATGCATCAGGGGAATTGAAGAATACTGGTTTCTTTGAAGCTTTTGAACAGCGGCTATCAATTTATATTTCACAAGGACTAAAATAATGTTTCGTCGTAAATTCTTTCCAGTGGTCAATGCAATCAATATTTTTTTACAATTCCGCTAAAAAATAGAAAACAATGCATATCAATTGACTATGTAAATTTTATTGGAAATTTTAATACTGTAGGAATTATAAAATGCGAGAAACGAATTTGTGGATTCATATGCGACATGTTCTATACACAACATTTAAAAAATGCCGAAGAATTGACTGAGCAATGAGAAACGCTGAAAGACTGTCAACTGATATGTTTTCTAACTATATACATAACTGGTATTAAGAATAGTTTTTCCTTTAAACTTTTTCTTGAGACGCAACTTGCAAAAGCTGTTCGACTTTTAATACATTGTGTTGAATACACAGAGATGTGGATATATTCAACAATGAGCTCTGTGTAGGATAATAGATACAGTCGTCGGTCAACTTTCGGTGATGGACCTCTCAGGACAAAAAAAATATGCATTCAAAATGTTGTGGCTATATCTTCATATGTCCCATTAATTCTAGCAGACCATTTGCTGTATTTGTGACAGAATTGATACAAACACCTACGAATCAAAGTTTCATCGTTATTTTATGATTATTTGACTCGCGGTTCGTCGATGAGTACGTTTTTTGATTGTATTGTATAATAAGTCTCTTTGATTCAGTACTTTATAAAAATAAGCGAAACTTGTAAAATTTGTAGTGAGAAAGACAAGCCTTTTTTTGATGTTTTATAGTTGTTGTATTAACTATGACATGTCGACAAAAATAACAAGTAACATTCAAAATTGTCAATTATTTTTAATAATGCATTTCAATAAAGCCCTATTAATAAACTTGTGCCGACCTGTCATAGCTACCTAAACCCTTATCTGGCGGATTACTACAATATATCAGTTACCTTATAGTCTACTATACATTTGCCAAATAGATGGCACGTTGACGATTATTTCCATATACAAAAAAGGTAGCTTAAACTGGAATGATTACAAATCCTAACGAGGAAGAAGAAGATGTAATAATTATATTTAAAAAAAAAAACAATAATATATTATAATAAACTTATCGATGTATTTGTATTCTGTCGCCAGGCCTATAACTAGTGTCTACTTTTATGAATGCAAATGTGTATATAAATTAAACAGAATAAAAAGCAAAATAAAAATATTGGTTGTGCATATTCCTAATTAAGAATATAATAAACAGACCATGCCAGGTTCGCGGTCCTTTATGTTAAAATAATTGACTCGAAAGCTCCTACAAAAAAGCAGGTCCACGAACGCTACTACCATTCTTAACATTTATTACATTGATTTGTATACGACAGGTTTTGTTTTATCTGGCTGCAAGAGCGCCATTGTTCCAGTATTTTAACTAAGATATATTGCAAACCGTGCCCATATTGAACCAGAGAAAAAAAAGAATCTAGCACTAAACAAAATAGTTTTTGTTTTGTTTATTTACAAGAATACACAACCGAAAACATATGGATTTAATAAATTAGTATTTGCTTGATAAAAAGCTATTATACATAAAAATAATGAAATATTAAGCTCTATTTGTGTTTCATAAGCTTTCATAAGCATAAGTCCTCATTCAACTAATTATAAGTTGAGTTTTATGTTGAGTTTAAGAAGAGATAAACAATATATCGCTTCACGTATTCCTACATCATACACATGGTGTATTGTTTAAATATTAGCTATGTTATTTTATTAAGATCTGGCCTAAGAAATTAAATTAATACAAATCATATTAATATAAATAAGCCGTTAAAATTAATGCATTGAAATTTAATGCATTATTATTGAAATAGGGCGATAAGTTATTGTTAGTTTGGTCTATTGAAAGATACCTTCATTGTATCGTTGAAATTCATTTTTTTGCGAGTATTATCTTTTACAAGAATATAGGCATATCTTTCAATAGGACGATCAAACTTTGTGTAAAAACTACTCAATCTGTCAACGATCATATTATAATGTTCTTTATAATTTCAATTAAAGTTCTGAAACGAATGTAATATCACTGGGAAGAGTTTGTTATAATATACTTACAAGCATACGTATGTTTTGACTGATGAACATGTAATTTGATATAATGAGAGTATGCTTTCACTGAAACACCAACAAAAAATATTTTTATTTGAAATACTCTGTAAGTTTAACACGTAAATAGTATTGTATAATGTAGAAATGAATGTTACAAAATAAAAACATTTCACGAAGGAAATATTAATTTTGACAGCATTACGTGTTCAAATGGAATAGAGAAAATAGCTAACAGCATTGCAACTTATTTCCACAATGTATTTCATGATCATGACCGGTTTTGCTCATCACGAGCATTATCAAATGTGTACCAATTAAAACTGTTCTGTTAAGAGGATGTAAGCAGAAAATACTGAAAAAGTGATGAAGCAAGTCAAATATGCGACCAGGAAAATAACCACAGAATTATTTTTTCTTAAATAATATATTGTGTAAATGAATCATTTTTTTATTTGACCTTATAAAGCTCACAGTTGTGTTTATTTAATATGTTGACATTGGGTAACATTCAGTTTTTTTGCTTTTTATGTTTGTTCAGTACAGACTTCTGCAGTAGGCATTTAATGTAAAATGCTTAACCAAAAAGTCGACTGTTTTTTGATGTTAAATATTCCTGCTACAGTTCGAAAAAAGCTCGTTCTTTCTGCATATTTGATTTGACTGCAACAAAAGAAGCAGTCGTTAGTTACTGCATACTTGCATTCATTTGCAAAGTCACGTCGATACATTTCAGCTTGCCGAAGCTTTGTAGGTACAACCCAGTAACTGAAGCTTTTTTGCGTCGCTTTCCATAAATCGTCAGGCCATCAGTCTCCCGATGAGACAGGAGGAAATCAATTATGGCTCAATCGAAGGATATAGCTGGATCGAGAGTCGCGGCCGGGTGATAATTTGATCCAATCCTGAAGTATTGCAGTGCATTTTTTGTTTCGATTCCTTTGTATGGATATACAGGGCATCGATTACACTATAGCTTTTGGTATACGAGCTTGTGCTATAATACGCTATGGATGTCAACGTTTGATTAATCACTTTTACGGTGTAAGTTATGACTGATTATTGGAAAGAAAGTATATTTGAATAAATGATTTTCACGCATTTGAAGTTTTATTTGGTTTTATTTCTGATTAAAAATGACTACTTATTTTTTATTAAGAAGTCTTCAACAACTTATTTATAAACTATATCATTTCATTACATGTAAACTATTTTCTTAGTCCTTATAACCACTTGTTTTGTAAACGTGATGATAATTAGCTTAAATTCTATAACACGAATGCAAAAGAACTGACGAAACACGGGTCGTCAGTAACAAAAAATGTGGAATCGTACAAAGTTTCAAGAATTCAAATTTGATATTGAGATTCTATCAAGCGCCTTTAGTCGATATCATAAATTAATCAACCCAAAATTTTACATGAATAGCCTTGATTTAATTGGTTGATAATACTCGAGATGAGCGTAACCGGTTCTGATTTTAATAATATAACGTTATAGAAATAGTTCGCAACACTATTTCCACAATTTTATGTAATCAAGATTAGAACCGGATTCACTTATCGCAAGCATTATTAAGTGATATAGAAGTGATAGTTTATATGTTTATAAAACATTCCCTGGTGATTGAAATATAAATCGCACGAAATAAAATTATAATCAACGGATGGATGATATAAATAATAGTCCTGATATTATGCAACGTTCAGTAGTTTTATAAAATGAAATTATTCCAAGAAGTGACATTTACCACATTGAAAGTAAATAATTTCCGTTATTCAGTCGTCGAGTCAAAAAAGTGATGGTAGACAATACACGTACACTATTGATTGAGCGCATCTCTCAAAAGGAGTATGGCAAATAGTCGAACGCCAATAACATAAAAGTTGTTTGTTATCAAGACTGCAATGGACATCGTGTGTGGCAATCAAATTAATATTGTGCTACTTGCTTACGTAAAAAGTAGCAGATGAGAGAACGAATCAATTCATTTGCTACATTGCATTGAACATTAATTGATTTGATGATTGTTTATAGTCATCGATTGAATATAATGGTACTTGAAGGATCATTTTTCATTTAATAAAACTTATTGTTGAACATAATCTGTAAGACTTAATGGTAAATAATTAATATTGAAAAGAAATAAACCTATTTCATTCTTGACATAACGATATCTTTATAAGCTTTTTTGTGCTATTAATCCATATATATGTGCATATGTATTGTTATAATAAAGATAGGAAGTGTTTGAAACTTTCAAAATATCCACCATCGCGAAGGTTTTTGGATTACTACAGCCACATGACAACACATCTGAAGTTTTTTAACCATTACAAAAACTCTTACGAAACTTTCAACTATGTTACACTTGAGAAATACGTTTTGCATTCGGTCAATTTTTCATAAACTAAATGGGATATTGAAATAAACTTTTAACAAAATGAATACTTTTTTATAAAGTACTCACTCAATTCGATTACCACCTTTGCGAAGCTGTCTGATTTCTAATGACATTTTGCAAACCACCAATTGTAACATTATTGTTTTACAGATTTTAATGCATGCCGGGTACGCACTAGATTATCATACATAGCTTTTATTCAATTTAATGGTAAAAATCTACGCAATTAGAACACAAATAATTTTAGTCAAATATCAAAAATAGTGTCTATTTTATCCACGGAAACAATTTAATATAAATCAATTTATAATTGACCAATGGAAATATACCCAATTAAGTCAAATCTATGTAGACTCGGCCAAAATCATAAAAATCCCTAAAGCCCCAAATTACATGACATGAATATCGTTCGTAAAAAGTTTAGATTTTTCACTGATGATGCTTTTAGGCCACGAAGGAATAATTTAATGTTTTCAAGAAATCGATTCAAGGCACTGGAAAGAGTGATGTATGGGAAATGCACATCCGTTTAAGATATTAAAAAAATCCATTAAATCAAGTAATTGTATAAAGAATATTATTTATCACTTTTAAGGTGTTAACTGTCACTTCTTGATGGAAAGGCATTATATTTTAAATAATAAAAACACATTTTTTAGTACTTATTTCCACAATATATTTTTTGATCAGGACCGGTTTCGCTCATCGCGAGCATTATCAACTGATCAGTTCAGCAATCAGTTGATAATGCTCGCGATGAGCGAAACCGGTCCTGATCAAAAAATATATTGTGGAAATAAGTACTAAAAAATGTGTTTTTATTATTTAAAATATTATTTATAATGAAACATCGAATTCGAAAGACTGGAGAGTAGCCAATATCGATTAATAATAACGGCGACTACACGTCATTTATTAAAGAGGAAAGTTGATCTCTCTTTACTTAATTTATCTGTCTTTCACATTATTTTACATCGAATCGAAATAATAAATTGGTTTCTGACACTTTGCAAACCACTTGTGGCTGTTTTAATCGCTCAATTCTTCATTAATTTTCAATTGCAAATTTATATTTGATATATTTAAAACCTTCATTACATACTAATTTTTACCAAATATATATAATATTTATAAATATGTACTTGACATATAAATTTTCACGCATTCTACCACACGGATATAATAGAACTGACATTTAGTAATCTGTTAGATACAAGTGGAATTTTACAGGAAAAATTTTGACCATAAAAGCTATCCAAATATAATTCTTGAATAATTTTAATAACTATTGGTTTGATAATAATATCATTCTATTTCTATATGATAATTTATTTAATGATATTTATTATTGTTTATTTCAAATACTCCTTAACTACACCCAGTCCCTTTTTACGCGATACATTGGTTCCAGAAAAAGGCGCGTAAAAAAAATCGCGTAAAAAATCACAACTTTCATATAATTTGATAAATTAGTTCCAAAAATTAAAATATCGCGTAAAAAAGTACCAGAAACGTATGAAAAACCAAATTAGCTCTTTAAAATTCGTGCAAAAACATATATATATTTTATGATTTTATACACTTATATGAATTATTCGCTGCTGTCACTCTCTTTTGCGAATCTTAAAACTGTCATTTAAATATTCATGCAAGTATAAATTATTATATTTTTAAATGCTTTTTACTTCAAGAGTAATATTTTTATCTTCGGTTCGCATTTATTGTTTAACATTTAAAATATTTTGACGTTATTGGAGGGCATTTATTTGACATAATAATTCAAAATGGTAAAATTTATGGCCGAGAAAATGCTTTTCAACGAATTTAATAAATGTATTGTGTTTAAACAAGTTTACGAGCGGGCATACATCACATGCTTTTACGCAATTGCATTATATTTCTTTACACACCCTAAAATCACTTTTAAGATGTTAACTGTCACTTCTTGATGGAAAGGCATGATATTTTAAATAATAAAAACACATTTTTTAGTACTTACTTCCACAATATTTTTTTTGATCAGGACCGGTTTCGCTCATCGCGAGCATTATCAACTGATCAGTTCAGATGCAGTTGATAATGCTCGCGATGAGCGAAACCGGTCCTGATCAAAAAAAATATTGTGGAAATAAGTACTAAAAAATGTGTTTTTATTATTTAAAACACACCCTAAAACATAAATTCGCATAATATCTTATGATGAGCGAAACCGGTCCTGATCAAAAAAAATATTGTGGAAATAAGTACTAAAAAATGTGTTTTTATTATTTAAAACACACCCTAAAACATAAATTCGCATAATATCCGATACACTTGTCAACATTTGGCAATTAAGCCAAATGCTTTACAAAATTAAGTTTTAAAAATACACATATTTTTTTTATTTAAAAAAATAATGAAACGTACATGCTTAGCATATTATATATAAATTTCTTCTTTAAAACAAATTTGGGAAAAAATCGTGTAAAAACGAGTGAAGCGCGTAAAAAATGTAACGGTGCCGTCCAAAAAAATCGCGTATAATCGAATTAGCGTAAAGAAGGGACTGGGTGTATATCTATTATTCACAAAACTATCATATAAAAATTGAATGTCTATAATCAAACCAAAAGTTATTGAAATTATTTAAGTTTTGTATTTAGGTCTTGTTTAATGTTAATATTTTACTGTACAATTCCGTTTATATTATACAGAAACAATGCAAATCGTTTGCTGTGCGACAGTTCTATTGCATTCGTGTGACGTCTAAAGACGGTAAAATGCAATACTCGGCTTACGTTAGTTTCAACGATTCAAATTTGTAATTAAAAATTACATTAGGAACCAAAGTCGATATAGAAATTTATGTTTTAAAATTATTTACCAATAATTGTTTTTTTATACATTTTGTGCAATTTAAATACATTTCGATATGTTCGTTGGTAAATCAAAATAAATACGGCCACCATACGAGCAATTCATATAAAATCCGAAAAATATTGCAGATTGTTACTATTGTACCATGGTATGAGCACAACATTGAAGTTTGCAATCATATACATCGGAAATACTTTCGCAAGAAATAAATTATAAAATGTCTTTCGAGTAAACTAAAGCACAATTTCCTCGCTCGCTACTCCAATAAACATTGTGTCACGTTTGCACAATTTAAATATGTATGTAGTAAACTCACGTCGAATATTTTCATAGAATGTCACATTGACGCTTGATTTATTGTGAACATACTCTTAGAAAATACGCTTTGTGTCGAAACAAAAAATATTAATGTTATAGCAAAAGTAAACTAAATGTTAAAATATATTTTTACTCGCGTTTCAGGGAAGTTCTACAACACATTCTAATTAAATCTAATCTAAGTTTAAATATATTTCTACGTTTGAAAAATATTTTAAAAGATACTTTCGAATGATATTCAATTCGTTACAGAACATTCTATTGAAACCAAAGACAAAGTTTTGATACTATCGTTGACAGGCTTAGTAATTTTTTGTTGCCTAAACAGGTATATCATATTTTTACTTGTGGAAGTATGTATATATTATTTTGAAATATACTTTTACATATAAAAACTTCGCTGTTTTTGTACCAATAATGGTTGTTATCTTATTGCTAACATCTAACTGTTGAAACGATAGAATGCAGTATGTTGATAATCAATATGCTCGAAATGGAAATATAACCTAATGTTTTCTGATCATTTTCATATGTTTTTAGTTCCACTACTACTGAAATTTAATTAAAAAATATTTGGTGTTGGAATTTCCAATATGGGGCACATCAGAAAATGAATTACAGCAGTTCAAGTGTACAGAGCATCGTTGAGATACTCATGCTTGAGGTCAAAAGGTTTTATATTCTCTAAGTCTATCGTATGGCAGGTTATTTGCTTAGTGCCAGAGACATTATGATCCGCAACGTGTATTCTGTAGATATATGGCATAATCATGTAAATAGGTCTTGCCACTCCAGACGTGGACAAAATGATTCAGGGGGTTCCAAGCCAGTTAACAACATATACCGTAAATTTGAAGATATTTAGTTATAAGTCACAGAAGTAAGTGATAAAACTCTCGTCGAATAGAATGGAAGACTAAATTTAACAATAGGTACAATGCTTAGAAAATGGAAAAAAAATTAGATTAGAATTAGATATTTTCAATCGAACCAATGGTGTGCGAAAAAATGCAATACCAATGCATGACCCTCGTTTAGAGAAAGACGGTCAAACACCTAGCTCTACCGCTGGATACAGGTGAATGTTTTCCCATCTATTATACATTACATTTGTGACATATTCACATATAATGTAGCGACATCAATCGTCTGTAAACTGAGCTGATATTTTTACGATTGCATTGTACATTAAAATAGAGTAAAACCCTATCTACTATGTATGAAAAAAAAGCTAAAATATTATGAATAAGTGACATCTATATTGTTTGAAATAGTGAATAAAACTGTACGTAATAAGATATATTTTTATTATTAAGTCATTATCCATTATCGAAGTAGCAACATTATCTATATGCATGTCATCGTCAGTCGAGTGTAAAAAGTTAAAAAATATACTATAATTCACACATTTCTTCCAAAAACTGAAATTCAAAATGTGAACATAAATTAGTTTTGCAAATCATATTGGTATGTACGTAAACTCAAATATGATTCGACTGCATCACATAAATTCCTGTCGGGTGCAGGCGTTCTGCCCAACACAGTTCACATACCAATTATTTACAACTAATTTTTGATTGCTTCGTTTTCTCGTTCATTTTAGAGAGAGCCTTTTCCAATATTGGATCGAAGGGTATACATATTGAAACGCGATAGCTTATGAGGGTGAAGTTTTAAAGCATGGCTGTGATTATTTTTGGATAAAATAATTTACCGTTAATATGAGATATGATTTTTGAATATTACGTATACCATATTTATTAATAAATGAATAATACTTTGGCAAACATTTCGTATTTGAAAAGATCATTTTCTTTTGATAACGAATTTTATTTATATGATAAGCGTCTAATGTAATCACACCAAACCTGCGACTGACTGTTTCGCATGCAGCAATTCAAATATTTAAATTTTCAATAATAATTTGATTTAACTGATAAATATCATAAAGAAAGTCTATAAAAATTACTAATAAATTTCATTGCCTGTCAATACATAAAATTAATCAAAACATCGAAACTAATCTGGAATCCTTACTAGATGAATAACAAAAATCTGATTGAGACAGAAATTTCTATAAAATAAAACAAATAATCATTTAACCAAGCACAACTCATTGTTATTAGACCAGGGGTCTCCAAATTACGGCTTGCTATAATTATTAAAAGTTTTTGTGTAATTCAAAATTATAAATATAGCTAGTTAGGTTTTGGCCCGTGGGGCATTGTGGAGGAGTCACTTTGGCCCTCAGGCTAAAAATTGGAGAAATAGAGAATATACCAGTGATCATTTGTAGAGTGTTTATGCCATTAACTGACGCGGCGGTAAACTGTTAGCGTATAATTGTTGGCGGTGAATTTTGCGTATACCGGTCTCAGCACGTAGAAATACATTGAATACATAATACAGATGTTTTAAATTCGTACAAAGCCGACGATGATAATAATTTTACTTGGATGAACGTTATGGTTGACAAAATATTTACAGAGGGCATTAAAATTTTTTTTTGAAATCAAAAATGATTACTTATAACGTTTGGATTTTCATTTTTTGATGTAGAAACGTTTTACAACGTATTTAAAAGTTTTTGTAAAACTTTCACGTATTGTAATGTTATGATCATGACCAGGTTCGTTGAGTGCAAGCATTGTCAATTTACAAAATGCACTTGAACTATATTTACTATTTTATTAGTTATAGTAAATAATTTGATTAAATTATGCAAAAATCTGGCATATGTTTTTTCTGTTAAAAAATATTACTGAATTATTCTGAATTTTCTTATCTCATTACATTTTCTTGTATAATGGAAATTCAGTTTGGTTTGATCATTAATAATATATTAAAATATATGTTTTTTGATCTTGTCAAGGCTGTTGTATATTTGTGAAAGAATGTCTGAATATGCCGAAAAGCGAAACTCGGTTCGTTAGTGAAAAAACATGTGGAATCGTACAAAGCTGTAACAATTCAAATTTGATATTGAAATTCCACCAAGCACCTTCAGTCGAACCTAATCTAATCTGATATTTCTTGAAAAAATTGTTTTGTATATCTGGTGAATTATCAATTTAAATAAACAGTTTTGTTTTAATTTGTGTTGTATCGGATTATAACACACACGGTGAGGGAAATTGTTCTCAATCACAGTCTTACAAATTTATATAAATAATACGAATGTTTTATTCAAATATGTGTATATGATCTAAAAGTACTTATTAGAAAACATGTAATCTAGAATACGATTTACTACTTTGGTACCGCTGTTTACAGCTTCTGAATATATCAAGCAACAGATACTCACGTGGAAGTGGGTAGTGACGGCTTTCTAAATTGCCGATACCTTTCTTCCGGACTTAGAAATGCATTTGTTCTTATTCCAGATTAAACTAAATTATACACCTATAGATCAATTTGTAGACAATTATTCAAGAAAGATCGATCGACCTGAATGTGGAAAGTGTTTTTTTTAGAATTACGATCAAACGTAATATTATGCATTAAGAGAAAAATGATTTGAAAATTTCTCTCGAATCGATTAATAGTGTTGAAATATTATTAGAAATGTGAAATCTAGATCGATGATTGTTTGCGTTTATTTTACTTTCTAAATATATTTTAAATTTGTTATTATAGATACTTTTCTATAATAAAAAAGCAAATTATATCCGGTTTTGTGTGAGATAAAAAATGAGCGTATCTAAATATTGGTTTTTTTCGATCGTAGCGAATAATTATCTGAAAACATGATCTTACTTTCATATTTATTTACGAATTACAACATAGCGTGGACTCATAAATTTATTTGGCAAATAATTAATATGCAAATGTATTGATCAAAAGTTTAAAAGTAAGCAATAATTATTTTTAAATACATGGTTCATTTCAGCGATTTAATTAACACAATTAATTATATTTTATACTATTAATTTGTTGGTTTTGTCAGAATGAAATCAATTATGTTTCATTTGTTATTGAAATCTTCTATCGATAGTTTCATAGGTTTTTTTAAGACTTTTTATAGCAGAGTCTTAAACATCAAAACTATTTTTTAATAAAACTTCTGTAAACATATTGTTGGAAATATTCAAAATATTCACATAAATAGTGGTCTAAAAAAACGTGTTTAATAAAGAACCGATTGTGCTTGTCACTGTTCGTGGTATTTACTCCTCAATGATAATACAATAATTTAAGACTACTAAGGGTAACATGTAAAGTCATTGGCCACCATTCAGTGATTCCATTAAGTAGTAAACACAATGGACAGATATTTAAATCGTAACTTGTGATTATTTCTACACGTCACACGTGACAGCAAATACTTCAGTTCTAGCATTTTATAAGCTGTATTTGTGACAGTGCTGATTTTAACAGTGTATTATCGACCTTTTGTCACTCTTGTCTGTTTATATGTTACAATGGTTAGGTCAATGAGAGTTTTCGTTGCTTGTATTGGAAAATAGTACATTTCGATTCAGTAATCCAAAAAAACTTTAACTTATTCCAACCTGTACTTTTAACCCATTCCCTGCTGAGACACACAAATTTATTTGCATCACCGATTATAAAAAAAAATCCGTAGTGTTGGCGCAAAAATAAGCTTTAAGAAAAATTTCTATAATATCGATCACTTTATCTGTTACTCTGTAATATTGTATTAAAAGGTATTCATTTAAATAAAAAATTCATATTTTTTATTACTATTTCCGTAATTTATTCTATTACCAAGACCGATATCGTTCACCACGAGCATTGACATGTGATATTTAATTTTATCAGTTAATAATGCTCGTGATGAGCAAAACCGGTCCTGATTATAAAATATAATGTGAAAATTTGTAAATTTAATAAAAAAATATGTTTTATATTGTTAAAAATATTACTTGTTTCCAACAAGAAGTGACAGTCAAAACTTTAAAAGGGAAATATAATATGACATAATATAATATAAAACATAATATAATATATCGAACAGAACCATGATTTTCAAAATAAATTTGCACAATTCGGAAGCGTTGTTCAGGCGTCAGTCTATTAAAATTAAAATGCCAAACCAAACTATCTATAAATCATTTAACAACTGACAAAATGGCCGCCAGTAAAAAAAGTGTTGCCAACTTAAAGTTCTATACCTTTAAAAAAAACACCCTATATTAAGAGAATTTTTGATTTATATATATTATATAAATTAATTTAAAATGCAAAGTTTATCATACTTCCCTTAAGATTGAATAAAAACGAATCGTATTTCCATAAAAGTCCGGGGCATTAATCTACGATGGAGCATCTCCATTGTGCAAAGCAGTTTTAAGGTCAAGTCGGCTCACTCCCGAGCCACTTAAAGCAAATGTTACAAAAGAAATACCACGACTTATTCAATTTATATTAATACATGTGACCTATTATTCCTTATTCAAATGTCAAATAAGTATAATATAATTCGTATAAATACACTTCTATACAACTACTCTTCTCTTATCGAACGATTTAAATCTACTCGTTGGATTTATTTTCGAGAGATTGAATTACAGTCGCTTTGGGTATATAATTAAATCAGTGCAACTTTTATCTTGTGTTTTAGACGGTTGAAAAAGTTTATCGAAAGAAATCACGATAAAAATACATTTCTATTATATCTTCAATTGCGTTTAATGCAGGGTTATGAAGTCGGAGTTTGAATCGTGGAGTAGAGGTGTTTTGGCCGTAGTCCGACCATTATTTTAAAACACATTAATATGTAAGACAGGAAAAAAATTCAACCTTTTTTAGTCGAAGTCATACTTTTTAGCGACTTCACAGCCCTGTTATTTTTACCATCGATTTGCGCCATATAAAAGAACTGCATTAAATATCTCATTAAAATAAATACAACACAGTGTGTACTAAAATAATATAAATTTTTTTGTTTTGTGTCAGCTACACCTAAAAAGTGAATCCATTCTGACAAACAAAATAATAGTTAGCCATGTACCTTGTTGAAAGAACGGCTTAATGTTAATAATTGCAATTATTTGACGACTTTATCAATCATTAAGAAACTTCAGGTATAGCTCTTCGCTTAATTTAAAATATAACATTTCAGTTATTTCATACTTTTACCCGCATTTATGCATGATTCGTAAGTAAATACAATTGAACAATTTATAAAACTGAGCAAACAAATTCTAATATAAAACAATATGCTCACACAGCCTCTCAGTAAAATCACATCATATTATATTATCATCATATTATAACGCAGTATTGTCAATTGAAATAAACTTCTACATGCTAAAATATATTTTATCAGATTATAATATTTTAGATAAAAAAACACATTCCATAGTAATATTTCTACTATATAATTTATAATCAGGATTTCGGTTTCAGACAAAAAAATATGTTTTAATTATTTTAAATAAAACTTTTAAGGTGTTAACTGTCACTTCTTGATGGAAAGGCATTATATTTTAAATAATAAAAACACATTTTTTTAGTACTTATTTCCACAATATATTTTTTGATCAGGACCGGTTTCGCTCATCGCGAGCATTGATCAGTTGATAATGCTCGCGATGAGTGAAACCGGTCCTGATCAAAAAATATATTGTGGAAATAAGTACTAAAAAAATGTGTTTTATTATTTAAAATATTTTAAATATTATACCTCTCCAGCAAGAAGTGATAGTTGATACCTTAAAAGATGATTTTATATTGTTTTATAGTTTATGATATCAACTGAAAGTGTTTTATGGAATTTCAACATCAAATTTGAGCTGTTAAAACTTTGAACGATTCCACGTGTTTTGTCACTAGGGACCCAGGTGTCGCCTTCGGCATCTTCATGTATTCTATCACATTGATGCAACAGAACTGATTCAAAATAATAAAAACACATTTTTTTAGTACTTATTTCCACAATATATTTTTTGATCAGGACCGGTTTCGCTCATCGCGAGCATTATCAACTGCATCTGAACTGATCAGTTGATAATGCTCGCGATGAGCGAAACCGGTCCTGATCAAAAAAAATATTGTGGAAATAAGTACTAAAAAAATGTGTTTTTATTGTTTAAAATATCATGCCTTTCCATCAAGAAGTGACAGTTAACACCTTAAAAGTGAGAACTGATTCAGTTCGTCGTTCAAACAAGATTTCGACTCACAACTCGGTTTTCGCATTAAGACATCATACAAAATCATTTAAATATCGATTATATTACATCTGTGTGAAAGAATGCCTGAAGAGGTCGAATGATGAAACCCAAGCCATAAGTGACAAACTTTGTGGTATTGTTATTGTACATATGTGTATAATTTTTACAGTTCAAGTTTAATATTCACTAAGGATCTCATTTTTATTTTAAATATTTTTTAAAGCTGTTAGTGATTCACTCATTAAAAAATTACAATTTAATATTCATAATAAAGTGCAGCTGCTCTTGATAATTGATATTAATAAGAGCGTGTCTTGTGAACTTTTTGAAAAAGTATCTAAGTATACAAAACAAGTTTTTATAGAAGAAAAGGCAATACACAGATATCAAAATACAAGAGTAATCAAAGAGCCCAATTATTTTAATCAGTTTCGTATAGTAATTATTATCCCAGAAAGAATAAATTTTAATGGTTTAGTATCGTGATTGATATTATAATTATCATCATTAAATAAACTGGTTTTACATGCTGGCTTAGCAACGCATTAACGAAGGGTAACCGCTTAAAAAAGGTTTTTTGGGAAAAATGTTTATCCATGCATTTAAATCTGTGAGAATATAAAAAAAGCACGACTTTCTGAAAAAGTTACACTCACTTTTTACTATTTGTAATGCAATGTTTGATTTTTTTTTAATGAAAGTTTTTTAATCGATTCAAATGATTTCTTTTATAGATTTGTATAAAAATCAAATAAACTAGTATTATATTATACAATAAAACTACGATTCTACTTTTTTCAATTTTTATTTCACTATTAAGGTATTAATTGTCAATTCATAGATGAAAGACTCTCTACTCAAATAATTAAAGATATTAAATGTTAGTTAGTTCCCAATGCTTGCGATAAGCGAAATCGGTTATTATATAATACAATATATAAAAAAAAACATGGAAGAAAACTCGCATTAATAAATTTGTCTTAATCTTTTAAATAATAAAATGATTAAAAAATTTAAAGGTCAATAACACTTATTTAAATGGCGTAAGCATAAACGGTCAAACGCGATAATATTTGTATTGAGACAAAAATATTACGACGGTAGACCGGGGAACGATAAATATGGGGACGTAAGATTGGGGGTTTTTTTTTTTCAAAAAAAGATTTTTTGGTTTGCTTTTAAGACTGGGCGATATTATAAAATCTTTTAATAGGGTTTAAAGCAGAGCTGTGGAGTCGTTAAAACAACATGTCTCCGACTCAGACATTGACCAAAAACATGACTCCGATAAAAAAAACTTAAAATTTATCAGGTTTTTCCTATCTTTCCTATTTATATGCATTAAATTAAAGATCAACCAAGCAATCCAGCAAATTATTCATTGAGATTTTTTTGAAATACATCCAGTCCTTTTTTTACGCGATATATTGGTTCCAGAAAAAGGCGCGGCGCGTAAAAAAATGATTTCACGCAATTGCATTATATTTCTTTACACACTCTAAAACATAAATTCGCATAATATCCGATACACTTGTCAACATTTGGCAATTGTATGTGTATTTAAAAAAATGGAATGCTTTACAAAATTAAGTTTTAAAAATACACATATTTTTTTATTTAAAAAAATAATGAAACGTACGTGCCTAGCTTCATATATAAATGTCTTCTTTAAAACAAATTTGGAGAAAAAAATGCGTAAAAACGAGTGAAGCGCTTAAAAAAATGTAGCGGTGCCGTCCAAAAAAATCGCGTAAAATCGAATTCGCGTAAAAAAAGGACTGGGTGTAGTCGAAGTCGCTGGTTTTTAACGGCTCTGATTCCGAATCTACAGCCCTGGTTTTAAGTTGAACATAATATCTTTTTTTTTATTAGTATTATTATAGTATTTTTGTATTTGATTTTATTATTGGACATAATTTTTTTTGAGTGTTCGGTGCTCACCTATCATGGATTGTTATTCGTATGACGTCGTTTATTTTATGATATACATGTTAATTTCAAAGTTTGGAAAATAATTATTTACTCTTTATCTACGAAGTTAAATTGTACCTGGTTATCTGAAGCGCTATTGTTAAAACTTTCGTCATATATTTGAAATAGTTAAAACCAAGTTTGTGAGATAACCCAAACGTACATTTTAAAGTGTTATGTGTTTCCATGGAAATAAATAATAAAATAATACGTCAAAATATAATGTCTCTACACGTATTATGCACGTAATAATTTTCACAGCTAGTTAGTTAACTATCCGAAGCCATGAGCTAAAAATATTTTCAGATAACGAATTCAAAAAATGTCGAATAAATCATAAAGTTATATAATTTCATAACAGATTCGTATTTAAATTATGAGATAGATTACGAATAAATTTGGTGTTTTCATACGAATAATTTTACCTATACAAAACTTACACAATCCATATAGAAACTGAAAAGAAATAGAAAACAAGAATGATAACTTGAAAGGAGGAGAGTAGAAAAAAAAAATTCACCAGTGATATTACATCACAGGAGAAAACGGTCATAAATTAAATTTTTAATCAGAATAGAAAAATTAAAAAACAATTTACCGAGTAATTAAAAAAGGGTTTAAAAAGGAATGGTTTTGAATTTTTAGAAATTAATAAAAATATAGACAATAAAGAAATATTATTAAATAATATAGGCTAGGTTGCTTGCCTCTGCTTAATTTTTTTCCGATGGTTTTAACCCTTCCCAATTGACGCATCTCATTAGCAAATAATTTTGTAATGCTAACGTCATTACTGGTATAATTATTATTTTTTTCTATCCTTCCCTTCTTGCTTCCCCTGTAAAAAGGAAAAAATTAATTTAAAATATTCGAATTATTCTTGTCTTTATTGTTCCTATCGGAAATGTTGCCTCAGTAATAACTGAGGCAACATTTCCGATAGTAAGTCTGAAGATGTCTATGAAAGAGGCGAAACACGTGTTACAATGAGAAACACAATACAATACGTGGAATAATCCAAGTTATTGATTGAATTGGCATTCACTTGGTAGAACTCCATTATAACACGGTGAAAAAATAGCAATGTATTTTAGTTCTACAAAATTATTTTTAACAAATATAGTTGATAGCTATTTCGGCTCACGCCATCGTCAGAACTATGCTTAAACTAACATTTGCTTATCTATATATAGCTGTGTAGAAAAGGTACACAACACATCCTCTCTCCTGTTCCAACGGTCTGCTTGTTACTTTAACACACTGGCACTAAATTTTCAAAATTCTAAATGAAACAATAGGTGTCTATGACAATAAGATTATATGTGGGACGGAAGTGATCCTTCTGGAAGTAAATCAGACCACCCCTTTGTGCAACGGCTGGACAAGTGGCGATACTATTATGTTAGTTTGGTCGTTAAGAATCCTTTGTGATAATTGGTGTCTATTGATTTCCAGCTGTTCCAAAGCCGTCATTCTCCGACCCTTACTACAAAGATGCAAACATTTAGGGGCTGAGTTTGAATTTATAGTATGTGATTCATTAATAACGTGACTAGCGAATTGTGAATCTGTTTTATTATTGTTGAATGATCTTACATGTTCCTTAGCTCGAGTAGATATACTTCTACCTGTTTGTCCGATATAAACGGATAAACATGAGCCACAGGACATTTTATAAATACCGCTTCTGTCCAGTATATTGATTTTATCTTTACTATTTTTAAGATGTCTGCCTAAGTTATTGTTGACCTTGAAAGCTACGTTTATTGAGTTTTTAATCTCCCGATGAATTTTTTCGCTTATGCTACCTAGGTAGTTAATAGATTTATAGAAGCGGTTATCTTGTATTGGGTTCGGGTAAATGAGTTTTCTAGCTAGATTTAATTGTTTTTTATATAATAAATGATTTATCGTCGTTATCTCATAACCATTATTATGGGCTATGGATTTAATAGTATGCAGTTCTTTGTCGTCATCTGCCTGACTCATAGGTACAGTTACTAGCCTATGGACCATGGAGTTATAAGCCGCAAGTTTATGATTCCATGAGTGGAGGGACTTTGCGTGAATTGTGGTATAACAAAAAGTAGGTTTTCTAAAAAATTTAAAAGTGTGTCTGTTTTTAACTCTGCTAATGGTTAAGTCCAGGAAATTGATGGAGTTGTCTACCTCTATCTCTAGTGTGAATTTAATATTACTATGTATAGAGTTAGCTTTCTGTAGAAATTTATCTAGTTGTCTATCTGTGCCTTGCCAACAAATCAAGATATCGTCTACATAGCGGTAGTAATATACTATATTATTTTTATCTAATTCAAGAAGTTTAGATTCGAAGCTGTCCATAAAAACTTCTGCAAGTAATGGGCTTAGAGGGCTGCCCATTGGCAACCCGTCATTTTGTTGGTAAAATGTTTCCAATCCAAGTTATATTAATTTTTATATTATGATATTATATTATATTTGTGTCATAGCATTTATTGAAACCGTAGAAAAAATCATGATGCCTGAATTTATAAAAATATTTTCACTTGAAATGTACTTTCGTTGTAATAGTCAAATAAAACAAAATATTATCATATATGGTGAAGACGTAAGCCGAAATAGCTATTAACTGTATGTATTATAAATTTTGTAGAACTAAAATACATTGCCAATATTTCACATTGTTATAATGGAGTTCTACCAAGTCAATGTTTATTCATTTTCAATAAACAACAGTAGCTTAGTAAAAAAAAAATCAAGTAATTTAAGATTTATTCGCTGTGATTCATACGTAACGATTTGTTACATCTGGGTAGCTGCAACCGCTATTGGACGTGTGTGAAGAATAGAATTGAATTTGTGATACTCTCTTTAACTACATTATGTATTATGTACGATAGCTATAATTATTGTCATGTGAATTCTTCTGAACTAGCACGTGGGACAGAAGAAGCTTTTACTTAAAAAAGCTGTTAATAATAAATCGACATAGAAAGTCGTTTCAATGTTATTGGAGAGTATAACATTGACACGTTCTGTAATATATAATGTGGTTTGTTGAAAATTATAAATTGTGGTTACTAGTTTAGTAGAAGAGTCACAATGAAGAACGCTTGTTTGACAATGACATCTTTTGATGATTGAAATTGATATAAACATAAATGTAGTCTTTTAGTTTATATTATATAATAAACGCTTCGTCAGCATTTCTAAGTTTAATTTTGTTAGGTTTTTTTCTTCCTTTACTTTTAATGTGCATTATGTCATAGATCAACCAACCAAATTATTCTTCAAATAATTAAACTTCTTAATAAATAAGTAAGCTTTTCAATTTTTTCTTAGAAATAACATTGTTATTAAAATCAGATTTGAGGATTTTAAAAGCTGATAATAACCGATTTACAGATGGATACTTGGGTTGGCAGCAATACTGATACGGTAAATTGTAAATATTTTATGATTTCAGGAGACTGTTGTATTGCCATTTCAACATTTACATTATAATTTTTAATCAATTTCAATTCTGGCCATTTTTTTTCATTATTTTCAATGCATTGTAAAATTAACACGGTGACAAAATACCAATGTATTTAAGTTCTGCAAAATTAAATGAATAACATTGTAAAATCCATTTTTAAATAGTCTATTACGTTTACTATATATGTACATTGGGATATTTATCAAAATCGTCTATTCGAAAAAGTAGTCGGAGTAATTCTTCTTTCACGACTCCGACTACGGACAAAACACAGCGACTTCACGACTTTGACTCCACAACTCTGAATTTAATTTATCTAAAATTTCCATTAATTTTCGATTCGTTTGATCAAAGCTTTTTGAAACTTTCAACATATAATAGAGTCAAAAATAAGGTTTAACTATATCCGCTCCCAGCTGAGCTTCAGAGAATATATCAACACCGCTCATTTATACAATGGATTTAGTATGGTTGGAGAAAAATCAGGCTTTTTTTGAAAATAATAATTTGCTTTCACACGAAACTCAACCTTTAACACGGTGCAATGAGTCGCCTCAACATTTGAGACGATAACAGTCAGAGGAAACCTATTTCATTTACTTTTTGATAGCTTTTTATGCGATTTATTTATTTCCAATAAACTTTGAAGACATATTGTCAACGAAAAGAACAGTACTATTCATTCAAGACATATAAACGAACAATAACAAGTAATATTTTTTTAAAGCTTTCGTTATTATTTGCAGAACAGTATATCATACAATTACATATATTTCCGTATTTATCTGTCGTTTTTCTCTCCGCTAGATATTGTAGTTTCTCGAACCGTAACGCAGTCATAAGTACTAGACAGGTTTAGTGTCAGCCTTATCTGGCAAATAAGTAAAAGGAACTTGCCTTTGCCAACTAGCTATGGGAATTATTCAAACGCCAATAACTGCGAAGGGAATTAGCAAAACTAATAAATTCCGCGTAAACCTGCATACCAATTTTGAGACTGCCTTGACAATTTGGCTCGGAATAGCCAACTAATGGTTTTAGTGTAGCACATGGTTAATGGCCCTTTTCAACAGCCATGGCGTGATTACATTTAATGAGAGCAATCTTTTTAATTGATTGCTGTAAATGTCGAGCAGGGAAATTGCTTATCTTGTTGCAATCAAATTCGCTCGAGGCTCCGCATGATTTATGTATGTTACAAGTGTTGATAAAATAAGTATTCAACAGCTAAAGGAATTCAATGAATCATTTCAAAATAGCATCGATACATACAGAGCTTAATTTATAAACCAAAATTATTTGCGATACATTGTGCTATAGAACTATTTCAAGCAATTGAAAAAATCTTTCTAACTTTCAAATTTGAAAATCTACCACAAAAAAAATACACATTAGGTTGATCGGTTAACGAATTGTATTTGTTCCAAGAATATGTTCGCTATCCAAATTGTCCGTAAACCGACCATACAAACATCGATTTGTTTTACACATAGAATAAGTTGATTAGAAAGATCGTTGCAGTTCTTTAATTGAATATGTGATCGTTGTCCGAACACAAAAATCTTTCGTCCGAATTGGTCTATAACCGATCACCCACTGTACTATAAAGAGTTATATTGAGAATAATATATGTGGAATCACACATAACTATCACATTGGTTTTCGTGTACAAAAATCTGTGGCTGTATTGTAATCATCAGTGGTTATATAGAAATGTCTCGTGGCTGCACCAAATTTTGAGTTGTGATAAAAATAGCAGTTGCATTTACACAAAACATAGAATTTAAATAAAAGTTGGATATCATGTGTATTCAATTTTTTTTTTTATATCAATGTTACTATGAAGCTGTCGAAATCGCAGCAATGTTTTCTGGTAACCCCATATGAAAACTACTGCTCTTGACAGATTTACAGAAGATCATATTAAGATATAAAAGCAACCGTGATCAAGCAAACTTTTTATATTGAATTCGTGCTGTAGAAGTAACGTGTTAAACGAAAACTATGAAATCAATGTCAATAAAGATTGACACATTTCTTTTAGAAAGGAAATAAAGTTACATTTATTTTATCAACAAACATTCATAGAGCTGAGAAAGTCCGTTGCCAGCTTGCACACCTAATTCACCGATTTATGGCCCGCTCTGTTCTACTCCGATAAATTATAAAGTTTTGCAGTTTGTTTCATAAGCACGTTACCAACTGGAAATCTACCTCTCCTGCAAAACTCGCCCCGCAACTTATATTTTACCATTACTGTGAAAACACACACGAAAGCAACGTGACCTAGTAGTAACTTCAAGGAACTAAAAGGAACCGTTCAAACTCGTATACAATCAAGGGGTCCTATCTATTTTATATAGTTAAGCCACATACCCAAAATAAATCGTAAAATTAACTTAATAGTGTATATCATATTTTTTCGGTTCTTCTTGTCCGTCTAATGACAAAATTTGAACGTCTTTCTATTCTATATGACAGTTCTTTATTTCCATATAAATATTGATGATAAGTTGTTCAATCGAATCATTTCAGCTTAAATTTGACAGCCCAAAACTGTTCCGATTTGATCGCAATTACACATCAATTACGTTGTTGCCTTTATTTTATTAGCTGCAAAATGTTCGATTCAAGGCCAGAATGATTTTAATTAATGACAATATCACTGTCTCTATTTTTGAAAAAGAATATTGCAAGATATGGCAACAGTGTATTGAATTTATTAATACGATATATTATTTGTCTGTCATGTCTAAATTAAATGAACACGGAAAAGTCGTAATAAACACAAATTTATTAGAAATATTTCTGATATAAAACAAATAAAACCTACCAAGTCAACTTGAAATAACAGACAACACTTTTCTATAGAGAAAATAATACATCCTTCTAATCTGAAAATGCGGTGTTGCCAGAACGTATAATATGACTTGTCGGGTATTAGGGGCTATAAAAAATCAAAAAAAAAAACTTTTTATGCAAATATATTAAATAACAATGATAAAAACTTTCAAATCCATAGTATAAAAAAATCAAATATACTGGCTATAAGTCAATCCCTTTGTTTAGGAAATGTTTTGAAAATAATAAGAAATAGTCAGTTAGAATAGCAGATTTTAGTCACTATTGAATATTTTTAACTGTTACTTCTTGATTGAAATGCATGGTATTTAAAAAAAGAAAAACCGAACTTATTTCCACAATATATTTTATGATCAGGACCGGTTTCGCTCATTGCAATGAGTTGATAATGCTCGCGATGAGGGAAACTTAATCATAAAATATATTATGGAAATAAGTATAAAAATGTGTTTTTGTTATCTAAAATATTATCTGTTACTTCTTGGTGCATTATATTTGAATAATGTAACAAAATTTCAAGTACTATTTTCGTATTGATAGTTTATGTTTGTCTGGTGTTAAAAAAATATTACTCTATGACTTAAACATGTAGGTATTACTCAAAATATAATA
This sequence comes from Himalopsyche japonica, assembly GCA_028555115.1. Taxonomy (NCBI): domain Eukaryota; kingdom Metazoa; phylum Arthropoda; class Insecta; order Trichoptera; family Rhyacophilidae; genus Himalopsyche; species Himalopsyche japonica. The sequence goes on along the minus strand of JAHFWJ010000477.1, from coordinate 148,124 downwards.
TATTAATTAATTTACTCTTATACCAATATAGGTGGAAACTAGAAAAACATATCACATGGAGTAACTTCATTAAAACATTCTTAAATGCTTTTTTTTAAATTTATACGTTAGATAGTAGTAGTACAATAGTAATTAGTTATTTACAGTGTGTACAGTATGATATTTTATCTGGCGTTCCACTCGACATACTCGCAGAACTTTGTAGAATAATAAGCAGAAGTTGGAAGCAAACAAATCATTACTTGTTTTCGTTCGACTTGTTCCTTTATGCCTAACTTTAAAATTGCGTTTCTGTTTCCGCCGATTGTCCAAGTCTGCGGAAACTGTGTTTTGTGAATGCACGAAAAGTCCATATATGTGAAATATATGGGCTTGAAAAAATTTCATCTGAAATGTTATGAGCTTATATCATACAATAATATAGTATTTTTAGAAAACATGTTTTAAAATATGCAATTTAACTAGATGTTCGCCGAAAAATATAACACTTTTAATTCTATGATGCGTTATGAAAAAACCGTTTTACATGAGGTTTAAAGACAAAATACATAAATGTATAGAGGAAAATAAAATAAAGTGTTTTTTAAGATACTGAATTTTGGTGCTTGATGGAATTTCAATATGAAATTTGAACCATTATAACTATGTATAGTTCCACAAATTTTGTTGCTCGTCGCTCGGATTTCGTTATTTAGCATCTTCAGGCAATCTCATATGCGAATGCAGAAGAACAATTTAAAAAAAGTTAAATTAATAACTATATATAATATGATTGCAATAATAACAACGGTGAAAGATACAAGTTTAATACAAAATATACAAGTAAGAAAGTACATGAATAATTATAAAAAAAACAGTTAATCAAAACAACAAGAAGACAAATTTGAATTGTTACAATTTTGTACGATTCCACATGTTTTGTCACTAACGACCCGGGGTTTGACTTTCGGCATCTTCAGGCATTCTATCACACGGATGCAACAAAACAAATTTTAACAATTAAAATTTGATATTGAAATTCCATCAAGCACCTTCAGCCGATATCATAAATAAGAAGAAATTCCGTGCTTTACCTAAACGCTCCGGATAGTTTTCATATTGTTTGTGCACGATTAAACAAAATAAGTGCTACGTTTTATTTCGCAATATATCAAAAAACAAAAAAAATATTGCATTTTACAAAACGATATTTAACGCAAGATATAAATGTTACAATAGATTGAAATTTTTTATTTGGGATATCAAATTCATGGAGTGTTAAAATCTATGACGCGTCAGCATCAGAGCTCTTCAGGTCTCCTCCATCTATCATATAAAGATTTAATTTTTTTATAATTGTTGTGTCATTGTTGACAATATTAGGTCGCAGCTGAGCCGTGGAACCTACAATGAGTGCAGCTCACGCGGACACCATACGCATTATATTCACTCACGCATACGTGTGCAATGTGTGCATACAGGCACACACACAGCCACACGCATGCATATACAATACGTAAGGAAATAAAATAGGAAAGTCATTTTCAGATGCCGACGTTGTCCTTGTTGGGATTAAGATCTGTAACAACAAACCTATGGCGGGTCATCGAGCAAAACTGCTCTCGGCCTTAGACGATTACTCGGTACTGTCTCATCATAATTATGTAGATAAGAAATTGTAGGGTTGTAATGTTTGCCTATAGCGCTGTGAAAGTTTCGAGACATTTCACGAACGAACTCTCGAATTGTAGGCATTTTCAAGTCTCTATGTAACAGCGAATTGCGAACGTACTACGGGGCATTACAAATTTGTCGCAATGATTTATTTTGAACAATTTGAAGTGTCTTCAGATGCTTCTGGTGAGCATAAGCCCACACTGGAGTAGCGTACACCATAATTGGCCGAGTTATAGCTGTATAGAGGAGAAGCTTACTTTTGAGAGTAAGCTGGCTCTTCACATTGAGCATAAAGTTTAGTCTAGCTTTTACACCATAAGCTTGACGTTTTTTAATCGTGGTGTGCTCGTTGAATTTTAGTCTATTGTCTAGAGTGAGTCCTAGATACTTGACAGTATTGGACCACTTGATTTTTGTATTTTGCATACGAATGCAATCGAAATTGGGTTTTCTAATGAAACCCTTTGAAAACATAACTGCAGCGCTTTTTTCGGTATTGATTTTAATTCGCCAGTTTTCACACCAGTCCGCTATGGTATCAGCCAATAGCTGGACTTGTGTGACAGCACTTTACCGATTACGAGATTTTCATAAAATAGCAGTATCATCGGCGTACTGAGCTATAACTGCTTCGCTTTCCCCACCGCAATGAATGTCATGCGTGAATATGTTATATAGTATGGGTCCCAGGACGGAGCCTTGCGGGACACCTGCCTGGATCGGTCTTAAGGAGGATCGAATTACACCCATTTGACTTTGAAATGTTTATCCGTCACGAACGAGTTGAGAATCTTTACTAGTGGTAATCCTATGCCAGCCTTCGAAATTTTGAATACGAGCCCTTCGTTCCATACTCTGTCGAAGGCTTTAGCACTATCTAAAAAGAGGTTCACCGTGACCTCTTTATGAATGAATCCACTTGCGGTCAACTCTACTACCCGAAGAAGTTGGTGGTTTGTCGAGTGATTCGCGCGGAAACCGTGCTGTATGTCTGGGATTATCTTTTACTCTTCCACCACTTCTTGCAGTCTACCTTTAATCACACGCTCTAGAATTTTGCTCATTGCGGGTAGCAAGCTTATTGGTCGATGGTTTATTGGAAGAGTGTGATCTTTCCCAGGCTTTGGAATTAGAATAATATCCGCTTCCTTCCAACGTGATGGAAAATATAGTAATCTTAAGTACGCGTTAATAATATTGACTAACGAGCTAATACTTTTAAGCGGTAGATATTTGAGAGCCTTATTACCGATTCTGTCATTTCCCAAAACTTTTCTGTCAGGAAGCGCTTTGGTCAGTCCTTCCACCTCGGCAAATGTGGAAGGACAAATAGCTTGACAGTTAAGGGTTGTTCTAGGATTAGCTTAGCGGTTGCTTCTGTATCTAACACGCTATTTTTCAAGCGTGAATTACTTTTGTCAATTGTAATGGGTGTAAATTGTTTCTGGAGGCTATACGTAAACTCTTCCACCTTTTCACTGACGGTGAATACGGGACCCTTTGCTCCGTGAATAGATTGACATATTTTATTGCTTATCAGAACCGGTTTTGTAATGAAGTTTTTCTATTGAACATCAATTATCTCAAAAATTTTAATTTGATTGATTCTAAATGTGTGTGTTGTTTTTGTTGTCTGTATTTCTGCATACAAGATTATATTTACAAAGTTTTGATTTAAACAGATTTTTCAATATGTATATACACCGATTCATGACTTATACCTCAGGGTATGTTCCATTAAAATGTTTCGTTCCGCCATTATTTGTTTTTCATTTTCAATAAAAAATATCGTTCCAGCTAAAATTCGTTACAATAGGGCTCGAGCGGTGCTGTTTGTTTTTCATTTTGTAAAATTTCATGTTTAATAATGCCAGTAAACATTGCCTTGGGTTTTCGCCTTTTAAGGACGGCTTTTTTCTATTTAATGTTTTCCAGAAAAAACAGGAAAGATAATTTGATAACGCTTTTGAAAATCGTTGACAAGAAATAAACATGGGAAAACGATTAAGGGAAGGCTTTGTGAAGGTTACCTTTTATAAAAAAAAATGCCAAATAAATATTTTCTGCTCACACACACCACCACCTGGCAAAATAAATTCAAGTAAAAAGTTATTATAATCCAATCATTCTTGGAAACGTTAAAGCTTAATATTTGGACAAAAAGCAAACGCATTAAAATCTTTATTTCTATTTCACCAAAAAATCTATCATTAATTTTGTGACATTAATTTGTAGTGAATTGAATTATATATGATTGAAGAAAAAAGCAAAAAGAAAGTATAATCAAGTAATACAATACCATTCGAAATATTATTATATGAAACGAAAGCTCTGGTAATGTAATAATATAATAATAAGTTAATTTCATATTCTTTATCAGTATATTAGAAATAAATATTGGTAATGAAATTAACTCAGCAGACACAGAAAGAGTATCGTTTCCCTGAAAATCTTGTTCCCGAATACATTCCCGACGATGAAAATACATAATGTTACATAATCCTGCTCTTACCGTTCCCCGATTTATCCATTTCCCCGATCTATTATCGATTTAGTTGAGTATATCCTGTTCCATCATTTATAGAGGCCTTTGAAGAAATTAAAATCATTTTATTATTCCAAAGATATAACATATACATAGATGAATCTGTTACTAGAATAGTAAACGAAATTGAGAATGCTTTGTATAAATTGAACAATGTGTATTTTCATATCTTTACAGTTTTATAATACATATATCAGAACAGGTTTCGCGCAAGCATTATCAATTGACTAAATATATTTATTTAAATAAATCATTTCCACTAATAAGTGATAGGTAACACATTAAAAGTGAAAAAACTTCGTATGAAGGATTTTTTTTATAAAATAAATATTGTTTGAAGCTTCATGTAAAATAAATTAGTTTAATTATTAAGAAGACTTCATACAATATCAAATAAAACATCGAGAAGCCTCACCAAGTAATTATAGATATATTACATCAATTTCGTATTTCCCAAACATTTCTACAAATATGTACTTCCATCTTTTTCATGACGAAAATTAAACATAAAACATGAAATAAATGACGACTTTAAATTTGACTACGGTCTGTAGATAATTTTTCGTTGTGAACATACTCTTGCAAAATTTTGAAAGATGATAAAGAATTGTTACATCCAATAGACTATCATAATAGGTATATTGAAAACATTCCATGCACCAAAATGTTTGTTTAAACATCATGATAAGTGAATGACCTCATCAGGTCATTTGTGCAAGTTTAATTTATTACTTAACAAATGAGAGTCTATCGCTGGAAGATTCAGTAACTAGTAAAATAAATTCAGTGACGTACGAAAATATTATTAAATACAGTTTTTATTAAAGAGCATAAATAACTCCTAATGAGTATTTCTATAAAAGATATCAATTAGTCATTATGAGGAGATGAAAAAAAAACGCAAAAAATCAATATATGTGAAAAGCTACTACGATTATGCGTCTGTAATATTAACCTCCTTAGCACTAATGTTTTATTTTCACTGAAAATATGTTCTTATTTAGTGCGTTAGCTCTTTCATTTCTGCGAAAAAAATGGGCTGTCCACTCTTCCATTCCGTGGCATCATGTTCTTTTTGATTCAATGGAGCACCCGTTTTGAGGGAATAATTCAATGTAGAGCTGTTTTGTTGTAGTTATATATAATGCAAAAGAATTGAAAATTGAAAATCGAAAAACTTCCAGTACTCCCATGGTTAAAGGAACATACGTTCTTTGTGTAACATGTTTGTAGTATTTTGCTTTATATATAATTATGGTATGATACACTGAAAAATGCAATGAACTATTGATGACAATCAATAAAAATAATCTTACTTTTATGATCACCTCATAATAATGATTTAAAATTGACTTTTTAGTTCATTCTTTACTGAGCCAATAATAATACTCAAACACTGAATATTTTAAGAAATAATTCAGTAGTGAAAGTGTTAAAACATATATTTTTATAAATACAGTCAATATAAATTAAGCTATGTTAAATAAGACAAAAAAATGATTGAATTTACATGACGGTTTTGACACTTAATTTTCTTATTTTTATTAGTATAAATTAATAAAGTACGAAAATCGACCGTCTCTACAGTCGAGACGGTAGCAGTCAGTGAGTTAGTAACAAAACAACGAAAATTATACATGATATAGCATAAGCGGCAGGTATCAGTTGCGAAATTTGCATTCAACAAATGGCGTGCACTGTATGACAACACTGACAAAACTCCCGATGAAAAAATAACGAAATTGACATTTTAAAGTCTATATCGTTATTGTAGATTGCAGTGTACATTGTACAGTGTACAGTGGATCTGACCTAAATGCGATATTATATATTATTATTTGTTACACTTGTTTTTACATCAGTCCTATATGGTTTTAATAATCATAGTTTGTACGTCACTGCATGTCTTGTTATTTCTCAAACAACTGCTCTCAGTAAAGTTAACGATTTGTTAACAACCGAGGGGGAGGCAGAGAGTCAAGAGGACGTCGGGAACTAATTTATTCTCATTATGATGAATGTCAAAAACACATTCCCGTCGTTTAATGATTCTTTTGAGGAGACTGGGATGGTTGAAACAAACGAAAAAAAAACACGAAAAACTTCATGCAACATTTTTATGAACTGAAGGAAGCAGTATTTTTAGAGCGCAATTTTTATGAAGACATAATAAATTACTGTGACAGAAATGTGGTGACTGAAATAATAAAGTAAACTTTAGTTTGTTAAAAATATGTAAAAGATATTTATTTTTACATTTATATGATAAAAAGCTACAAGGGAAGGTACTCCAATATGAGCCATATGGAAGTTTTTATTATTTTGTATATTTTTATCAAAAAAAAATTGGCTAAATTATTTCCTCGATAAAAATGGTTAAAAAACATTCATTTAAGAAGTGGCTTCTGTTGTTAAATGAAGGGCTGTAGAGTCGTCACGTCTCTGATTAAAAAAACTTTACTTTTGTCAGGTTTTTCCTATCATTTCTATTGATATGCATTAAAATAAAGATCAACTAAGTAATCCGGCAAATAAAACGTCACGTCTCTGATTAAAAAAACTTTACTTTTGTCAGGTTTTTCCTATCATTTCTATTGATATGCATTAAAATAAAGATCAACTAAGTAATCCGGCAAATAAAAGAATTTTATTATTATATAGAGACTCAAACGAGGAAGACTTTTTCTTCTTGTTCATTGAGATATTTTTCAAAATTGTCTAATCAAAAAATGGGAGTTGGAGTTTTGAACAACGAGCGACAACGATTTCCCACCCAGCCTTGATAATTAACACTTTTTTTTATAATCTTATCAGGCTTCGAAAGCATTCAAAATACCATATTTAGAAATTCTAGAAAATTCTTTTATTTGTAATGAAATTTTTTTATTATAAAGCCGGTGATTAGTGATAATACGCACGAAAATTACCAAAATTATAATATAGCTTTCTGTCTTTAGTCCGTTAATATGAAGATAGATAAAACTCAACAATTATAACAGTAAAAACTTTTGTGTACAGATAAAAAAACCACCTGATTTGTCCTTAAATCTCTATAAGATTGTTTAACACAAAAATTATTATTTTCGAAAAATTAAATTCATTCTATATACGAAGATTAAATAAAGAAAAATGATAAAAAAACACAAAGCGTAAGAACTGAGAATGTTTTAAAAAGTAAGCAATTGAATGTTGACAATGTAATATCTTGATGACGAATAGAATCGAAAGTCTTACCTTTTATCGGATCTACTCGAAAGTCTTATCGGCTGAAGAATTTACCTGGAATAAAACAAAAACACAAATCAGATAACCCGCCGTAAGGGAAACAAGTTTCGTAGAATTTTGGTTGCCTCAGATAGCGTTACAATGGGACAAGTGATTGAATATTTCCAAGTGTATGATGTTACTAAACATGGCGAAGTCAAGAGGTCATGTATGATTTATTTCGAAGTTGATTGAAATTCTAATCATATGATATAAATACTACATCGTTACTGACAAATGCCACATAAATAATCTTTTGAATTATTGCCACTACAGTTGTAGTAATTATGATTAATTGGTTATCAATAAAATTAATAAGCTCGTAGATATGTAGTATTAGAAAACAGTGGGGCTGTAGACAAAACTATTGCTAAACATATATTACATTAAATAACTTCTTGAAAGTTAGTGAGTTCCTTTTATGTTAATCTTGTTATATGCCTGCTATTAAATCGTAACAAAAGGTACAATAGAGAGGTTTTCTGACGAGATAATTATCACAAAATAGTTGTATTGCAACGCGATTGTATTTTATTTTCAACATCTTTAAATATCCGTTTGAAATATCACATATTTCTTATTTGTTTATTTATAACAAATCAATACATTACAAATATAATAAATAATTAGTATGCAGCAGGTGATCAGTTAACGAACAAAATCGGTTTCAAGACTATGTTCGCTATCCGATTTTTTCGTTAATAGATTCGATCGTCATGCAGTGTTACCGAACATGCCAGATTTCGTCTTACAAATTCGTCAGACTTTATAATAAAACATCGATTAATTTTACAAATAGCATAAGTGTATGAGATTGGATCGTTTTAGTTTGTTATCCAAATATGTGTTAGTTTTCCGAATCAATAAAAATTCACGATATTGTTCGATTTCCGATTTGTACGCACCGAACTGTTCGTTAACCGATCGATAAAAACATTGAAACTTGGCAAAAAAGTCAAACGAGCAACATCAGAAGAAAAATCTGCTTCATCCCATCGATTGCCGACGTCTCAACTGTTAAGGCAGCTGATGAGGAGAGTAATGGTTACTGATATTAAAACATAAAAGAATGTAATGAATATTTTTAATTTGTGTTAAAATTAAGTCTGATTTGTCTTGAAAATCTTTTCGAAAGGAGTTTTCTAATACTCCACTGACTTACTCTTGACCGTGTGGATTATGTCAACATCCGAAGAGATACCGTTGAACACTGTTTAAGCTATTTCAAGTGGTTTTCCCGTAATAAAATATAAAATCGTATCCTATGTATTTGACAAATAATATATGTTTTGATAAAACATATATTTTCAGTATATTGCAATATTGCATCTCAAAAATGAATAACCCCACTAGTTAAAGAATATGTAGAGCCTATGAGTCAAAGCGATCCGGGTTTTAAAAATATTTTTTTATATACAGTTTTTAAAGTTATCTTTTTATTTAACAAACTGTCAAAAAATCGTTTCTAAGTAACACAACTAATAAGTTAGCGCCGATCTGTCAAAGCTAACCCTAATTATTCAATCACTGCATCTGTTGCTCTAATGCAAAAAATATTCAGCCATACTCAAATTCACGAACTTCACGATTCACCAGATAGTTGAATTGATGTTTTTGCAATGCACAATAATAATATTTGTTTAAAAAAACTTAACTATCTACGTAACAATTTATTTTTCAAGCAGTCAATATATTCGCTAAATAAACAACGATTAAGCCCGTTTCAATGAACTTAGCATTTGAATTTTATGAAAATTGTCAAAGCTTATTTTGCATTACGTAAAGCTCGATAAATAAATGAAGTGATTTTATGGGCCCGGGTCGAAATCGCCGGGCCGTGAAGGGAACAAACAACAAGTAAGACATTACAGAACACATTATTAAGCGAAATGTCAGAGCACAGTTAAAATGTCACGGTCGTAATAAATTTAACTCGCAAAATGAAATTGTGTTATTATTTTCTTGCAAGTGGCACGTACGAAAAATGGCCGCCCTTCTCGAAAGGTTCATTATAGCAACGGAGAAAAAACTAATCAAACTTTAAATAACAACACGGGAAACATGTGGCCAGGTGAGTAACATGCATATTTAAAATGTATAACAGAAAATTGTTAAAATTTATTTGTTGTATTGCATGATTAGTTGACAAGGGTAGACAACAAATAACTTTTGAGAATATTGAATTATTTATCCAAACGACGTACGTGCCTTCAAAATATGATATAATGTAGGACCCTATACATTTCAATATTTATACAGTCACACAAAATCTCATTCTTTCTGTTGATATGTGATTTGATCCTTTGGGTTTTTGTAAATAAAAATCTTTGAAAGAAGTTTGGTAAATAATTTTTTCACGGAAATAAGATGGCTTTGATTCAATCAATGGAGAAAGTGCAGTAAAATGACTTCCGCCGTTCGGCATCTTCAAGCATTGTATTACATGGGTGCAATAGAACTGACAGTCAGTAAACTGTTTGCATCGCTTATATACAAGAGAAATTATAAAAAATATTAATGACAAATCTACGATAGTGATGATTTTTTTTTAAACTGCTGCTTTGATTTTAATGACATTTAAATTAAAATCTTATCTTGTTAATAATAGAACTAAATGACGGTTATGAGAGGTTTTCAATATAATCAATGACAATCGAAATGCAATTAGGAAATTTAATGCAAAGTAATATCTCCTTATTTTAAATGAGTGGCTTGCAGTATGATTAAATATACGATAACATATGTTATAGACGTAAGAATTAACGTAACCAATATGGCAAGGGAAAACCAATGAGGGAAAACTGTTAATTTAAAATTGGTAAAGAAAACAGTTGACCCCTCTTTATCTTGATAAATTACTTTATAATCCGTCACATTGCTATCTCCGATAGAAAATCGTTAGTAAATATCGTTGTAGCTTTTTAAAAATCTAAAAGCAGCTTTTTCTGTGCAGTGTTTCACTCTTCCGGTTCCAGAAGCTACTGTATCATCGCACATTCTTTTTGTTTCCTCGTCACTCTTTACACATATACATGTTATTAAACCATTTAATTTATCTTTTTATTATCTAATAAAAATCATATGCTAATATTAATGCTTCACGGGTAACTTTTCATACATTCAGCAAAACGGGGGACACCGAAAAAATGAAATAGTCATCATATAGACTCAATAATGCAATTTGAATAAATAAATCGCCACTTTCATTGTTGTAATAAAATTAATCCCGAAAACAGTGTTAAGTTCTTAATTTACTTAGTCGATTGTTACTACTGCTAACGTAAAAATATTTTATAAGATATTTTCCGAAAATTTATTTCTGAGAATGTAACGTGTCATGAATATTATCGCCATTATTGCATGATTCAGTGGTCTGGCATTATTACACGTTTTCGTTATGGCTTTACATTAATTTCATAAAGGTGCCAAATTAAAATTTATATCCGACTTTTAAACCCAACGGACTGAGTACACAGAACAATCATTATTGAAAACATTCTCCTTTTGAGTTGGCGTAAATTTTACGCAAAAATAAAGTTCAAGTTTTTATCTTCGCAATAAACCATTAAAATTTTCTTTTACGGCGCACATTGAAAGTTTCAATATACATTTACTTGTCGCGACGAAATTTGCGCAATGGTGGAGAAATAAATGAAAAACGCTATCCAGAATATTGTAAAGTCATTTTTTTACATTACTATTAAATTTATAAAAAACCAAGGCGAATCGAATTCTTAACCCATTCACTGCTGAGCTGTGTAAAGAATATTCTGATACCGAATATTTAAAAATAGTCAGATAATTTTGGTAAACAATCTTATGACAATAAAAAGATTAATTAGGCAACATATAAAATAAAAATAAAAGTACTTGTCAATTAGGCAGTCACAATATTTTCTACTGTATTCAATAGCAGATTGTCATTGTACGCATGCGCTGAAAGTTTTCCACTTGATTTAAATAATTTCACACACATCTTTCGAATTATGATATTATTTATGTTTGGCTAATCGAAACATTGAATTTGAAAACGAAGCTATATTATATACACAAAATCCAACAATTTTCATACAAAATAGATAAATATAATTTAAGGTATCATTAAACCTATTACTTGTTTTATATCTACAGACAACAGTTAAGTGAGGATTAATTGCACACAGCTTAAAATATTTAAGGCGTATCTTATATTGTAACAGAGGTTGGCCTCTGCGACTGCTTAGTTTACAAGTACCGCAAGCTGTATCAACTTTGCCTGCAACTAGCAACTTTGCTTACGTAATTTTTTTTTACTTAGCTTTTTTGAAATGTATAAAAATAAGTTATTCTTAAATGGTAGCACTGTAAAGTATTCTGCATCTAACTTCAGAAAAGTGCGAGTATTGTATTTTTTATTAAAACCTGATGATTGATGATAATTTTTTAAGTTTATAGGGGTATAGTATCATATATTTAATAGATTTAAAATAATTGGGTTGATATTTTGTTCAGCAAAAAAATGCACCTGCAATTGTATAAGAAAAATGAGCCCTGCATATATGAGTTGGCAATATTAATAACTCTTAAATTCGCTATAATGTAAAGAGTATTACATCCAATCAAAAAATAAAAAATAGATTGTTCTGTTTATAGTTGAAATTTCTTTTTTTTTCAATCAATATTCTTCTACAATGTTAGTAATTGTATAGTGTATAAAATTGATTGTTATCTCTATACCCGCCAAGTATTATGTTGTGGGCGGTAATTTCAGGTGTACACTAAATAAAACATTTAGAATTTGTTCGCTATCGTCGATTTATGATCAGTAAGTCAATATTAATAATTACTCGATTGGCATTTACAACAACGATTTTATTTTACGACGTCAAGTTAACCTACACAGACCCGCCCCAATTTTGTCACGGAAACGGATAATAATATGTATTGTAAGGCTGTATAGATTTTTTAACAAATAAAGAGCTTTTTTGACACGGCACGTCTATTAAATATTTTCAGCTTATAAACTATTAATATAATTTGTAGTTCCTTTAAAACGACTGAATAATTTTTAGGTAAATAATAAGTATAATTATATTGATTGAATTGGCATTCACTTGGTAGAACTCCATTATAACACGGTGAAAAAAATAGCAATGTATTTTAGTTCTACAAAATTATTAAAAACAAATATAGTTCATAGCTATTTCGGCTCACGCTATCGTCAGAACTATGCTTAAACTAACATTCGCTATCTATATATAGCTGTGTAGAAAAGGCACACAATACATCCTCTCCTCCTGTCTATCAACTATATTTTTTAAAAATAATTTTGTAGAAATAAAATGCATTGCTATTTTTTTCACCGTAGTATAATTGTACCTACGTAAATATTTTTTTAGACTTATACTAAGTCAAAATGAGAGTTTTGCCATCCTTCATAATTTAAAAAATATTTTATCATATCTGCTATTAATCACATGAAGATTTCCTGCAACGAGGCATTTCAATTTTAAGCTTTATACACTGTACTACCGCAGCCTTTTAGGGTGCTCAAATTTTGATTTTCCTTAATACGAAATAGGCTTGTGAGTGGGTCTATTGTTTAGTTCCTAAGAAATATGAAATATACTCAGATGGTGGAAAACGTTCAGAAGAAATTTTTGTGACTAACCATTGCTTTATCTAACTGACTTTCTATAATCCATTCTCACTTTTGATAGTTTGAAAATGGAAGAGAATTGTACCTGGCCATACATTTCTTTCGAAATCGTCGACGTCTTCTAAGGCGTAGAACCAGTTAAGAACATTAACACCGATCAAAAGTATTGCTCTGGATGTCAGTATATTCTACGTGGATGACAGTCAGTTCAGACGAAAATTATTTTTTATATATTAACCCACTCACTGTTATCATTTAAACTGCTGAGAAAAACGACAAGAGTAAGTTGATCTTTAACATTAAAAATATAAGAGAGTTAACAGAGTCTAAACTTTAGTGTAATAACTGATGTTTGTAATGAAATACAGCTTGATAATCTCCACAAGTTTAATAAAAATCAGTGTTACAGAATATTTTTTTAAATTCTTGATGTTTAAGAATCTTTTATGAGGCTCAGCAGGAAACGGGTTAAAGTACATTTTTTCTGAGCTTACTTGGTGACTTTCTTACCAATTCCCAAAGTTACCATTTAAAATCGTTTCTACTTTGCAAATGCTTGGAATTTTGGCTCTGCTCGAATTTTCACGTTATAAATTATTTGGTTATATTTTATATACAGTGTTACTCCGATATATCGATCTCACACTTATTGTGTCTCTGCATGGTCGTTCATTTTTTAAACACCCATAAGAACGATCTTAAATAATCCTGTATTAAGAGTTCATTTTCCGATTCAATATTATGGTTACATCACAATAATTGCCTTAATTGACCGATTTTTTCTAACATTTAAAGATCTTGTCGTGAGTAAAACAAATGCACTTTTTATATGAGATTATTGATTGTAAAAGACCTTCGATCTATACATATAATGGTCAGATCTTTTTCTGGTTTTGAGTGAAGTGAATTATTTTGAGCTATAAGAGCTGATTTGACAAGCGTATGACTTTTAAGACATAATTTGCGTGGTTGAACGTTGCTAACTGATAATAAAGAAATGCAATAAAATCAAAAAAGAAAAATACAGTAATAAATTCAGCTGGCAGTGTTATCTCGTCACAAATTCTGTCCGGATCTATTGTTTTTGTGGAACATTTGTCATACATAATATGCACAAATCAACCTATTCTACCAATATTTTATTTAAGATCGAGATTGTAAGACTGTTGATTTATTTTTATAGTGTTGGTTCAGATTGTTTCCGCTGTTGAATCCCCTTGTGCTTTTTCCTTTGTCTTTTATTTATAATGCAAAAAAGTGTGTATTAAGTTGCCAGTAACTTGCTTATGTAAGCAAAGTATCTAACTGTAATTAGACATATCACTATTTGATTCTATATTAAACTTATCGGTTCCTGCGTAACGTAAATTGTTGACGTATTCTATATAATTTCATTTTATCAGGTAACTGAAATTGGTCTGCAAATACGCAAATTTCAATATGACGTATCCATTTATAAGGATTATACTCCAGTCCTTGAATGGTTAAAACAGGGGCAGTTCATCGTGTTACAACTGCATGAATAATTCATCGATTCGACTTTCAGTATTACGATTAAAGAGTGGCGTGGCACAAACAGTATGTTTGATTTCGCCATTAACTACAATTATATGCAAATTATTTGGGAAAAATGGCGGCGAGTGTAGCACGGGAGCTGTTGTGTGGCAGTTATAAGTTATTTCAATGGGGTCGCAGTAGTCAACACTATCACGAACAAAAAAAATGATATTTTATATTAAATATTCAATATAGACTCCTTTTGTTGATGCTATCGTGCAGATACAAATCGTAAAGGGTATTTCTTGGTATGTATGTGTAACGTTACGCATGTTATTTATTGTTTTCTTTGTAAGTTATTGACTTTATTAATTACTTTTAAATAATTGGTTTTGTTCAGATCTATCTATTGGATTTTTTCTTCGGCGGCAAAAAATAACAACACAGCTAAAAAAAATCCGCATTGATTCCGCAGAATTTAAGATTGAAATTCCTATAAGCACATTTTGTTGATAGCATAAAGTGTAGATTTAAAGTCCTTAATATTTAATTTAATTTAAATATATGTTGTATAATTAATAAACTGTAAATTTTTTTATCAGTTCTTGAATCATTAGTTTTGTATCCCTGGTAATTAATTATCAACTCATTTTTTTTTATATATACACATCTCAATTTAATTTCTATTGCATCAGAAGATTATCCTTGCGATGACGAAAACCGGTTATAACTTTGAAAATATGTAATTATGGAAATTATATCAAATATCGTGTTTTATCTTAAAATTAAACAGGGCTTAAACTAGAAATAAATATTTTAAGAGAATCAAGGCTCATATAATGATGTTTACATATCTGCATATAAAACTATTATATTTATGACACGCCAAGTAAACTCATTCCCTGCTCAGCCGTTTAAAGGATATTCTAATACTGAGTATGTGTTTCTTAAATTAGTTTAAGAGTGATGTAACTAAGCAAACTTTTGAAAAATTTTGGGACCAATTGTTTCATATTATATTAAACGTAAACATCAGTTAGTACATAAAAAGTATCAACAGGTGTTGGCACTCTTATATTTTTGGTATAAACCGGGACTGTGTAGTCGGAATCAAATTGTGGAGTAGATGCGTTTTGAGTCGTAAAAAATAAGCAACTCGGAATACTCAAGACGATTTTGGAAAAATTTTCAATAAATAATTTGCCAGAGTGATTGATTGATCATTACTTTAATGCACATTAATAAGAAAGGTTGGAAAAAAATGACTTAAAATTTTTGTCGGAGTAGTGTTCAATGGTTCGTTGGTCAATGTTAGAGTTGAAGTCGGAGTTGTTTTTTTAAATGATTCCACAGCCCTGGTATAAATAATCTTTATTACGTTAGTAGTCTGTAGATTAATTTTGAAATAATACAAATCTTTTGTTAATTATTTTTTCCCTTAGAGAGGTAATAATTTTGATATTACAATGTTGAATTAAAAATCACAACGATACAACAAGATAACATCTTTGAATAAGCAATTATTATAAAAAAATATTCCGACGTTGGTTAACAAAAACTCATTTCTTTCAACAATTTACGCAGTTTAAATTGTACAGTTACTTTAATGCCCTTTAAATGCAGGCGTATTATTTATTATTGCTTCACCTGACCTTAGAATTGCCGGTGGCTATTAAGATTTATAATTTAGTACCGTTACTCGAAATCAAAACGAGAATTTTGTTTATCTACTTACGTCTTCATAAATCAAATAAAAACCGCATTTCAAGGCGAATGTTTTCTTAAAATTTAAGTCGGAAGTATTGATAAAAATACTTTTAACGTCTATCTATTATATTTGTAACATTATTAACACGATATCTGTGTTAATAATGGTATAATAAAAAATGTGTTTATTACTGAACACACAAAATAGTCGATCGCCGAAAGTTATATGTCAAGTAAAAGGCAATTAACATTATTTTTTGGGTATTTGAAATATGCTCACGGTTTATATTGTTTCATACGATCTGATCTTGATTATTTAAATTTTGGAAATAACACGAAACCTTAGTAAAACTTGAATTGCAGAAACTGTACAAGTCCACATATTTTATCACTAGCGAGTTTCGCTTTTCGACACCGTCAGACATTCTATCACACGCATGCAACAGAACAAGATAAATTACAAAAAAAAAATACAGAACTCAAAGGAAGTTCTGTTGCATCTGTGCGATAAATTGCCTTGATATTTGAATTTCATCAAGCACCTTCAGTCGACATCATAAATTACATTATAGTAATTTCTTCTTTATGGTAAAAGTAAAAACACATTTTTTAGTACTTATTGTCACAATAAATTTTATGATTAAGACCGATTTCGATCATCGCGAGCATTATTACCTGATCGATATAATGTGTTATATATTATTTAAAATATCATGCTTTTCTATCAAGAAGTGACACCTTAAAAATGATTTGTTATTTTGTGTTATACGACCACTAAATGTTGGATAATATCACATTTATTATTTATGACATCCATAGATTGATTTAAAATTATTTTAATGTTATTTTGAGCGATATATATTTCAGTCATCAGGGACTATTTTGTTGACATTTAGCAATCCATAAATTATCATTTCTAAGCTATTGTCTGGTCTCATCAGTTTCTAATTATAGCATAAAATGAAAATAGTACGCAACATTTTGTTTTGTTCGCTTCATAAATATTACTCAATTGTATTATTAGAAGCTATGCATATTTATTACATATCACAAATCAGAAAGAGTTAAGGATGATACTGTGTCATTGATTATTTTAAGAAATAATTCAGTATTCTGCAATAAAGGCAATACGTGAGGACAAATCAGACATCACATTTCATTATAAAAATTAGCTCATAGATTTATGTTTCTGAATATGAACTATCAACATACACAATCTTCCGTCTTAACAGATGTTAGCTATCAAAAGATTTATAGTTTTGAAAGCTTTAATTTAAGCGTTTACGTACAATTCTAAAGGTTGTTGAAATGTGTTTGGTGTAAACCCACAGTCCTAGCGTTTTTCTTACTTTTCCTATTTATGTGCATTAAATTAAAGATCAACCAAGCATTCGGCAAATAACCAAATATTTCATATATGATACATACCTCAAAATCTTCGATGAATTTGATTTAAATTGAGTTCAAACATTATTTATTTGAATATATTCTTTAATAAAAATAGCATTGCTATCGAATTTTAAGAGCGGAAAATAAGCACTCTATTGATACTTGTGTTGGCGGCAATACTGTATGTAATCATAAAAGATTCAGTATTGACATATAATACTGAATCTTTTATGATTTCTCGAGACCACTGTATTACCATTTCAAAATTGAAATTATAGGCGCGGTCAATTTTTAATGTATCGTAATTTTTTATTTTTATTTTAAAATAGCGTCTCCTTTGTATACTCTATATTGGGACCAAACGACGACGATTTATATCATCTTGTTCAATTAAATATGTTTTTAAATAGTCTAATCGAAAAAATAGCCGGAGTTGCTCGTTTTTTTCGATTACGTGTAAATCCTTATTAAATATATTTACTAAATATGTTTGTGAGAAGTTATTATTTTGGATTTATAATCCGACAAAGTTGTTGAGGATTGATTTATATCTGTGATATTTTTTTGGATTTCAATACGACCCATTCTCAGCCTTCAAACATGTTTTAAAATATAATTTGAACTTTGCAAAACTTAACAAAACGTAAACAATAAACAATCGCAGTGTTTTTATTCTACTTATTTGTTTCGTTAGATCTAGAACTGGACGAATAAATAACTTTGACTATGCAAGAGGTTTTAATTGGGCACCAAAACAAATCGCTGATACTAAATTCCTCACTTAAATTAATTGATTCATGATTCATGAAGTACAATTGGATACACTATGATTTATTACGAAGCACTCACTTGTGGTACACCCGAGTAATTGATCATGGTGATTATAGGAGATGAACATATACCATTAAACACAACACATTCCTCCGTGTCGGGTTTTTTTATATTTATGGTCATATTACTTTTAAAATATTTAAATGTGAGAACATACACGAGTCGTTTAAAATCACAACCGTCTACTTCGACGAAGTTTTGTGATTCACAAAATTTTTAGATTCAGAGATAGAGTATTCATGTATTTTTAACAGTCAGTTAACCGCTCATTTAAATAAATCGAAATTAAATTAGACACATTTGATTGAACAACAATACAATTGAATTCAAAAATTAAATTTATTGGAAAATGTAAGTTATCAAATTCAAAAATTGTTTTAAATGATGTTCTCAATTTTTTTTAATAATTTATTTTATCTTAGTCAACGTATAGACGTGTTGGATTTTGCTTTTTATCGGTTAATACAGTTACATATGTTGTCAACTAAATTGACGTTAATGTGTCCATTTCCATTAACCGGATGGCTGCATGAGACGAGATACCTCGTCAATTTCTTTAAACACACTTTCCTCCAAAAATATTCCTTCTATTCTTTTACAATGATTCTTAGACAGGACACACACTGATATCTATAAGAAAGGTTTAAAAACATTTTAACATAACTGTAAGGATTTATACACAGATTTTTCGCAATTTCTTCGGGTGTTCGAACTGTCACTTGACAGATGTTTCAGAATAGTTTCAGGGTTACCAAAATCAATTTTCTTCAAAATTTTTCAAGAAACCCCACTTTTTTTGAATATAAAAATAAACAATTGGTGAGTTCATTAATTATTTCTGTATATAAAATTACAAAACAAAACATCGGAAATTCACTTTTTTTTTACAAATTATAGCTAGGATACAGACAATTTTTTTTTCTGGTAGCCAAAGGATTAAGAAATATTTTTTGTCACAATATTATTTGTTACACACACGGTGAAAAAATAGCAATGTATTTTAGTTCTACATTTTTTTAAAAGATATTGTTGATAGCTATTTCGGCTCACGTCATCGTCAGAACTATGAAAACTTAAATAAAAATGTAAAATTAAAATATATTGCTAATTTTTACCGTATTATAATGGAGTTCTGCCAAGTGAATGCCAATTCAATCAATATATTATTTGTTGTTTAGATATACCGCTATATTACAAAAGAATGAAGTTTTCAACAGTGGATCAACTGAAAGGTTCAAATTTTAAGTAAATATAGTCATTTGAATACCTGCAACATCTTTTCGTAGATTTTAATTAAACCAGTAGCTAATCAAAAACATTCAACTTATCGCCATAGAATTTTCATTTTTCGTAATTCGTCTCGTATATAAAACTGTTTCACTGACTGTCAAGTGTATTGCACCCGGGTGACATAATACGCCAAAATGCAAAAAAAGCGAAACATAGTCGTAGGTGATTTAAAAGATTCAAAAGCCATACTCGTATTACTGATAAATACAGTATGAATTAGGAAAGACAGTTTTGTGATTAATTTATGGTAGATAGTTATATTCCAAATAAGGAATAACATTTATTGTATTATATGTCGTTGCGAAATAAACAAAACTGCTTTCTAATTAGTGTGAAATGATGTAACACAGTAGAAGTAAAATTGAACAATTTATCGCTGAATGCTTTAGGGGTATTTAATAATAATTTATGTTCGATCATTTGAAAGCTCGTTAATCATTATTTATCATATACCCAGACGAAAATATAATATTTTTAAACTTATCGTAAAGTAAATTTACATAATGATTGGTAATATATAGTATATACGAGACCGGCCATAAATACGCTATTTAAATTACTGTTAAGTAATATTATATAAGAAATGACATAAATTATTTAAATTTGAGGCAGCATTAAATTGTTCATTTTAATTGCTTTTAAAGAATCTAGTTCTCTTGTAAAGAGGTGAAGTTTTTATGGCGACACCTTTTCCTACTGAATTCTTTGTTACTTGAATACATTATCTTATATTATACATGTATCGAGTAATATTGTTTTAAATTATTCGTCGAGTTTCGGTTATAATTAATAATTTACAGATAAAATGAAAAAAATGGCAATATTGTTAAAATGAAAAATTGGAGAAAACAGTTTTTTAGTATAAGCCCCCCAGCTCGTTTGGTTTTCATTATGTTGGATAAAATTTGGTTTTTTGTCAATATTAAAATACTATGAACATCCATGCGATCACTTTTCTCTCCTCTGCGCCCTGTCACATTCTCAAATACGTAAAGATTAGTCGTGTATTAAGACGCGTGACGATGCTTTATGAGTTTTTCTAGATAATTTTTTTATTTATCTATGCATATTTTATCCTTTATTAAATTATAAAACTGTGTAAACAACGGAGAATTTGCAGTGTTGATAAACGAAAATGAAACTTTAGAAAATATCCTAGCTGAAAATAGTCAGCTTTATGAATAAAATGTCGACAAGAAATCTGTTAATATTTTTATTGAATCTAAATTAGAAACTCTGTATAATGACTATTCAATTGAGAAACAAGAGCGACCAAATTAAAGGAAAGGAGTCGCTAATACTCAACGCCAAAGCTTTGACAATTAAAAATATAAATAAAGGCTTTCACATAACTTAACAATTTGTTGATTATCACATAAGAATGTGATTCAAGTGAAAAGCGTATATTTCCATTTCATAAGAAAATTGATACATAAAATACATTTAACAAAATTATTTACCGAGAAAAGATAATGAAGGTGCTTAAGACATTCAATATTTGATCATTTATATAAAAAAATGCTTCTAATCTCAGTCATACTGCGTATGATATTTTATGTTTATTTAAAATTTCATTTTAGCTCTTGTAGTTCCGCTCCTCATTGAAATCATTCCATTTGTTCTGATTAACAGACGATAAATAATTCATTTATAACTGTGTGTACAAAAATGTGTTGGATTATACACATTTCATTGAATTGAAAAAAAAATCATTTTATAAAGCTGCGAAAGGCTTATTAACTTTCTAACTGTCTAACGTTTCAATTTTCAATAAATCTTATTGAAAAATATTGGTAGTTGAAATTTAATAATGAAAGAGAGTTAATTTTTGTATTGCATTAAATGCAGCTTTATCATGATAATCCCCAGAATTTTGGTTAAAACCAATACCACTGAATTAAATTTTGAAATATGTATCCATACCAGATTCAGCAGGCAATAGTGTAAATATAACGTATGAAAAAATGAACATTATCTAAGTACCCAATAAAACCCGATATGATACATATACATTAACAACATGCCATAACTATATACATAGAAGTTGTATGTTTCCATCGATGCATAAGATATAGCGTTAAGAAAGGCAACAAGCAACTACGCAAGGGAAAATATCACAATATCTAACAATCTTGAACTAAGGAAATTATAAACTAGGTGAATGGGTCCACACTTGATTTGTGTGGCGAACTTGTTTCCTAGTATGTCTCGCTCGCGTTACCTCTATTGGTCAATAAATTAACTAACTACCGTCTAACGGGTTGCCGCTTTACTATTAGTTTGGTTTCTTGACAGGTAAACTAACTGCCAAGGATGAAATATATTAGATAATTAACCATTATTAAAGTAAGTAATAAAGAGATAAAAAAGGTGAAATATTTAAAACACATTTCTTTAAAAAGCTTAATATTCTTCATTTGGATTTTATACAAAAACAAAAAAGTTAAAATTGCTGTGTTGTGGGCTATCGAGTCGTTGGAAAAACCACGACTCCGAATCGGACATTGACCAACAACACAACTTAGACCAAAAAAAGAAATTTCTAGTCAGGTTTTCCCTACCGTTCCTATTAATGTGTATTAAATATAAGATCAACCAATCAATCTAGCAAATCATAAAAAATTTCATAGTATACATGTAAGATATAAATAAAAATAAGGCAAGTTCAAACGTAATTTATTTAAATTTACTCTTATAAATAGTATTACTTATATTCTAATCAAAACGAAGGATTTTATGAGTAGAAAATAATTGCTCTGCGAATACTTTGGTTGGTGGCAATGCTGTAACGGTTAATATTGATTCTTTTAAGATATCTGGGATTTCTGTATTGTCATTTTAACATTTAAATTATAGGCTTGTTTATTTTTTCCACTATTTTCAATGCATCTTAAAATTATTTTTTCAATTTTGAAGTAGATTATCCTTCGTCTAGTATATTGGGACTCAAACAAGAACGATTTATTTCAAATTGTTTTTTTTTTATTAATATTTTTGCAAATCGTTTCTAACAACCCCGAGTCCACAGAACTGGCCAAATTCTTTCCTATTTTTACAGAAACATTTATTGAAATATCAACTATTGGAAATTTTATCAAGCACCTTCAGTTGATAACATATATTCAATCTTTATCTTTTTAGGGGTAAAATACATGAATAATTGTGTCAAATGAATATTTAAAAAATAAGTGCAATATTTCATCGAAGAAAGTTAACACTTTAATCAAACTATACGAATGAAATCTAGTAACATGAAAACAATTGAATATTTTTAATATTAGAACCGGTTTATCTCATCACGAACATAAAAACACATAACAACAGCATCCTAATTTAAACATAAAAAGTTGTGGAAATGTTACTTAGCATTCTGTTTTTATTGTTTAAATATAACGCTTTTCCATCAAGGAGTGATGTGGACACCTGAAAAGTGTACACTGTTATTTAAAAAAATATACTATGACTCTTTATGAGCTGTTTTTGACTACGTAAAACGGAATGAAAATTTGTGGCGAAAAGCCATCCATCAATGTACTATTAAAACAAAACACATCCCCTTGATTTAAAAGGAACGACCCAAAAAGAAAATGAAAACCCGAATTAAGAATGTCATCATTAGTTTTCATTTTATTCCACGTGGCTGGCGTGCACAAAAAAAAACAACTCCGCTTTGGCTAATTTAAAAACATTTCTTTCGTAATGTTACCTGCCTGTCTGTGTGCATCTCTTGTTCATCTATCACAGTTACTTTCCGGGACTTCCTCGACCCCTCCTACGCAAACACTCCTTCAAGTTGGCCACCCTTACGCGCTCGCGGGACGTCCCATTATTAAAATGTCAAATGCGATCAAGCCATTAAATTGACAGGTTGACATGGGGAACTTTGTATGTACTGGCAGCTCTGGATAGGGGACGTCAAAATGTATAGACTTGCTCTATTCCTTTACGGGTGCACTCATCAAAACTTAACTGATATTTAATTAACGAAATATACTTTTATTTATCTTAAACATAAATAAAACAAAAAGTAAAATTTCTCTTCGAAATAATCTATACAATTTACTTTAAGTTGGCATGACTTTCAACGAGGGAGATCATTTTAAGCCAAAACGCCCCAAAGTTTGTCTGTCGTATGTGGCAAATTTATGGCACCATGGAATGCAATATCGTTTCACTGCGATGTTTCGTATACAGCTGATGATATTAAATATACATGCCGGAATTCGTCAATTTGCTTAGCTTTGTTGCGAACGGATCGTTCAAATATCGAACCAATTCACATCTTAAATTATTTATCTTGTCATGCGGAGAGTGCATTTAAGCTTATCACTTCATTAGATAGTTTGTGAACAACTCGTTTTTTATAAATATTTAAAAAAGTAATACGCTTTCCTAATTTAAATTAAAAAAATAAATAAAATATCAATTTGAAAATAAGAGTTGTTGATTGTACAACTGGGGATTTTAATACCGGGAAAATACGTCGATATCGGGATTTAAAGTATCAAAAACGGTGTATAAAAAAAAACAAACAAAACATGACAAATAAATTATGTTCATTTGGGGTCACAAAACCGTTGTATTGATATTTCATAGTAAAAATATTTCAACAACGGATTTATCAAAAATTTTGTCAGAAGTATTGGTGCTAAGTTAAACTGTGGAGATAATTAGTACCAATATTCTATTTAAAAATAGATTGTATACGTAACTGTTATCAATATTAAATTTCTGAGTATCAATGCTATAATGAAATATGCCATTTCAACAGCTGAAACGAAAGCAGTCAACAGGTTAAAATCTAGAATTAAAATTTTTATCAAAAGTATTAACTTTTCATTCTTACCAAACCTTTGATAACTTGGTATTTTTTCGATATGTCAAAAGAGTTTCTTTAAATTAGATATCACAAAAAAAAACTCCAAGCAACCTTTTGATAATTATAAACGTTTTAATAGAATTTCTATTGACGAGAAGGGATAATGAGACTAAAAATTATATTATATAATGACGATGTATCGAAAAATCTACGCTGCATATTTATATATTTGTTCATTAATTACGATAAGGAAAATACCTTTTCAAATGAAATGTTTCTCAAACGAACAGAAATTAAATAAAAATAGTATATATTATAAATTGTCATACCAAAGTGACAGTATTTTTGTGATTAAAAAAAAACAGCCGTAATACCGGAATGTTAAATATTGGTAATACAGAAAGAAATCACAAGAATGTTTACTGCTCGGTAACCGTTTTGACGATCAAAGAAAAAATATGCTCAAATTTTATTTTTATACCTACTTTATGAAATTAGAATGATTGTCGAGTAATGTATTCAATAAAACGAATAGTTGCTCAACTAGAGTATTCAAAATGATTATTGAATTAACATGATGGTAGACAATCCCATTTTATTTTATTACATGTAATAAGGTTACGTAATCAAATGTAATGGTGAATACAGTATTTTATCCGGGAACATTGTTATTCGTTACCATAATCATACTTCCATTATATTTTAAACAAAGTGCTTCAAAGTGGTTTATTACAATATGTCAGGACTTTGCTTTTTTTAATCATTTTCCAAAAAAAAAGCATCGCTTTTTTACACAAACAATGTTTTAGAATTCTTTCCTTTTAGAGCTATCAAAAATCGTAATACAAATTTATTAAGTTTGCTCAACCCTAAATAAAAAATACAAAAAAAATAAAAGTAAATGGGATCTCTGCTAAATGAAATTTGGTTTATCACTTACAACTGTAACATTTCAAGATAAGGTATTTCAAATAATTTTGGCAATTTTACAGTGATTGAATAAGAAACCAATTTTTACATTGAAAATTCATTAATTTTACATAAACATCAAATGCTTTATTTTTTGAACGTATTGAATATGCCATGTCGTCAAATATGATACAGGAGTTTGTATGAAAGTAGAAACTGCTTTCGGAAACCGATCACACATTTAAAATAAATAAGCGATGCTTATCTTTATAAATCTACTCCAAAATGCATAAAACAACAGTTTGTTAAGAGCTGCAGCCGTTTTATAAATATTTAAAAATCGGGGTGAATTAAACAACATATATATTACGTTAGCAATGTTTTGACACTTATTTTTATTTGGATTCTTCCTTCAATATCAGTCAATTAAAAAAAATTCATTGAAGTACCTATTGCTTCTCAAAACGTATTATTTTAAAAAATTGGACAAACACATATGGTTTTTATGGGGAGAATATTTGCTTGAAAAGATGAATGATGGTATTGTATAACATTAATACAAATTCTCATTTTTATGAACACTTAATCTATGTTATTAGATGTTCTTTTAATTTCTCTTATATTTAAGTAATTTAAACGGTTTTCTGTCTGCCAGTTTCAATTTCATCTTTCACGTGGAAATAATTTATACACAGTTTCAACCATTTTAGAATATGCCTAATATTTTTTCTAACATTAAAAGTATTCATTTAAAATACTAAAAAATAGCATCGAATTTAATTTAAAAAAACTTTCTATTAATCACAAGACCTTCCCAGACAAAACAAAATAGACTAAATATTTATGCGTATTGGAAGAAACAAAACAAAACCAAATTATAACAAGAAATTATTTGGGATGTTGCAGTGTCGTGAAAGGAATGCGTTCAAAAATGATTTGTCATAATAATTGAACAGTTGTGTGTTTTCAGAGTAATCCAATGTGACAAGACAATATGAAACACAAAAGCATTCAAAAGAAAATAAAATAATGAAAGTACTCGAAATTTAAGTAGGTACTTAGTGACAAAATTACAACAAAATAGCAAGTCATGTTGATGTGAAACGATAAAGTATTTTGAAATTTATTTGATACAGATTGACTTGAACAATATAAGCTGATCTATTATATGGACATAAGAATAAATACAGTTCACAGAGTAATCACAAAGAAGCTTACATTTCTCAATATATTTTTTTTGTTGGTGAATACGAGCAGATCTTGAAAAACGTTAACAGTTTCCATATAACACAATTTAAAAATTGTGAAAAAAAAAATATCACTTGACAGGTTTGATTTGTAACGTTAATTTCATTGTTGCGGAAATGTACTTGATAGTTAAAATAATATTATATTTCGAAAGGAGTGAGTAGGAGTAAACGAGTGAATCGACTAACAAAAAACAAGATTTGCGTTATTTTATGAGATGAGAAATACACTATGGATACATATTATAAGGTTTCAAACTTAAGAAATAAAAAAAGTTTTGGAACGCTTAAAAATGTTATACGTTTAATTTGTGTTAAAATTTTCCATGCTAGACCGCGTACGAGATATGCCAACACTGAATACTTCAGTATGTATTTGTGTTTTTTTAAACTAATAGATACATATGTTTTCAGGACAAATTAGACTGTACTTAAACACAAAAAAGAGCTTTTACTTGAGAGTTTACACGAATACAATACATGCATGAGATGAAACTTGGATTGTGAGTAACAAAACATGAAGAATTGTACACAGTTCAAATTTGGTGAATGAGCTAAATTTTGTATTGAGACGTAGCCCGTTTCTTCCAGATGATCGTCATAAATTTGCTGAAAACTAACAATATTGAATTATTGATTGAATTGGCATTTACTTGGTAGAACTCCATTATAACACGGTGAAATAATAGCAATGTATTTGAATTCTACAATCTGTTTTATAAGATATAGTTGATAGCTATCGAAATTTTGTAAAACTAAAATACGTTGCTATTTTTCACCGTGCAATACTGAATTAGTTTTTGAAATAACCTTTATTTACACCGCTTAGCAGGAATAGGTTGGCATAATAATTAGCTGGGTTTAATATTGCTATATTTGTGACGATCAACTATCGGTTTACTACAATTAGAAGTCTCAGAAAAATGGATAATTTTTATCGAATTATTAATACGTTAATAAAATTTCAATCATGAAAAATAGGCTTAATCAAGAGAAAATAACAAAATATTTTATAAATTTGTTATTTAATAAGAAATATTATACATGTAAATTTTATAATGTCGACTGAAGGTTTTTGATAGATTTTCAATTATAAAATTTAATTGTTGAGACTTTGTAGGATTTCACATGTTTTGTCACACGGATGTAACAGACCTGACTGATGTTGCCAAAAGGCGAAGCATTTGGAATCGGTAAATGTTTCAACAACTAAAATTAAAAAAAATAAGTGTTTTCACCCTCCCTTCTTCATGCTGAATTTTGTCTAACGTCAATGAAACCGTGTACAGAAAGAATTTGAATAGGGCATATAGTTTTTTATCACTGTGCAGATCATGGATAAACAGAGAAATACATGTATATAAAATTTATTTGTATAGAATAGAATAGAATACCTGCAGCTATAGATATAAGTAGAAACATACACATGTCATCTGCTCAGCCATTGTTCTCCTGGAGAGAATGGAAAAATGTTGCATACTAATGTATGAAGCTAAAATATATCTATAATTTTCATATCAGTGGCGTATTACGAGTGAGAAACGGGGCATAGTAATTTAGTTCGCCGGCCGTATTAAAAGAATCATAAATTTGTCCAAAAATAAGTTTTCATTATGATTGATTACTGGTTTTGATATAAAATAATTCCCATGTTGGGTATTTTTTAACGGCCGAGTGTTTTTTGAATCGACTCAATAATTGAGATATATTATTATTGGAGAGGTAATTGGTACGCGTGATTATAACAGCATTACGGTTTAATCGAGTATAATTTGGAAATGATTATGACAGGATATAACACAGATGAGAAATGCGGTTCGTTCGTTTGATATATTTACTTCTATCGGCTATTTTATAAACATTTGGCCAACAATACAAAGTGCAGTAAAAAGTCTTCATTGATTATTAATATGAGGTGTTCGTGATGTTTTGATTGTTTCGACTCGAAAAATACAGCACCTACTAGAAACGAGGTGACGATAGAAAAGGAATAATTAACAGCACTACAGTGACTTTTCTAAGTTGGCCGATTGCAACTGTTTTGAGAACTAAAAACCCTCACATTTTGGTTGACGTTTTCACATTTTTAATGGTGTACTATTGACTATTTCGTCTTTGGAGAATAGTGGTGCGGGAAAGTATCGATAACTAAATTGTTTACTAGCTATAAAAATTAAGATAATTTCGAACTGGTTTTAAAGAAAAAGGTTAGAATGTTAGAAGATAGCAGCGAAAATGACAATTAAATAATCAACAGAGGCGAAAATAAAAAAAATGATAAATATAACATATGTATCTTCTATAATAAAAGATATATAATTTTAATATTTAATATATGACTAAATAACGAAGAATCAATTTTTACTCGGATTTTTGGGACGTATTTTCGAAATTGATAAAAAATCAAATAAAATAAAAGTTTTAATAACGGGTATTTTTAATATAACAAACTTTTAAATTTGTATCAATTATTTGTACTTTTAACGCGGTTTCCATTTACACAGATGTGCTAAATTATCTACCGCGTAAATCGTAAAAAATAAATTACTCACTCTAGGCACACATAGTCCACCCATCACCACTGAAAAAAAGGCTTTGACTATTGACTAGCGCTGCCACTGAAGTCTCTTGTAATGTTTTACACAGCAGGCCTCTATTATTCTGCATTCGTATTCAGTTCGAGTTGAGACATGTTACTAAACGATATTGCCAACTGAAAACTGTAATAGTACAGCAGACAGCCTGACAACAGCCATTAAAACACTGTCACATTCATTATTTTACAATACTTTTCCATTCTTATTGAACAAAATTGAATAATTATCGTTGGTATATCAAGAATGGCACTGTTTTAAATAAATGATTAAAACTGAAAATACAAATGAAATTGAAAATGAGCCCGGAGATTGAGTTCTACAATACGACAAACTGACGAAATAGCTGAGTAAAGATTATACCGAACTGTATCAGATATAAGACGACGATAACATAAATAATCAAGTTATAACTTAGAAAAGCAAGACGACCGTAATATTCAGCCTTATATTTTTAGAAAGACTACGCTTTGATGATTGAATTAAGGAGCTCTAAACTACCACCCGAAGGCTAGAGATAATTTGATAAACATTCTACATGTTATACTATTTATACTTTGTAAATATAACTTTTAAGATGTAATTTTTGATAAAAAAAAATGGTAATACTCACGATGAGCGCAACTGGTCCTGATTATTGTATTATAAAGTGTGTATATGAGAGTGAATAGAAAATGTGTTTTATTTGTCAAAAATACTACAGTTGCAGTACCACTCAAATAAAGTGAACTACATAAACTGTATGAAGAGTTTATTCGAAAATTTAATTTAGTTTCAAAACAATCGATGGTTTGCAAAATGTCATTAGAAATGGTGACAAAGTGTGATATTTTGCCAAAGGTGGCACCTATTTTAGATACCTTCTAGTTAGTTCTATTAGTTCTTGATTAGTTCTTGATTAGTTTCAATGGAATCGAATTGGGTGAGTATATTTTAAATTGAATATTGATAAGGTTGACAGTTTCGTAAGAGTTTTCGTAATGGCTAAAGAACTTTTCAGATGTGTTGTCATGTTCTTTTAGTAATCCAGAAACCTTTGCTAAGGTGGGAAGAAGATATTTTGAAAGTTTCAATCATACAATGACATACATACAAATAAACATTCATTTATATTTATAAAGATATAACAGGGATAGTGTTTCATGTAGGAATGTATTTTGACTGGTATTCCAGTGAAAAAAACATCGCAACAAATTCTCATCATATTTCACCACACCATCAATTAGATCATGATATAATTCCTGTATAAAATATACTTTTTCAGAGGAAAATATATTTTGACTCATTCTTTCCAGTGATATCGCATTCGTTTCAAAACACTCTTTGAAACTATACGAGGCATTAAATAGTTTAAATATGAAATAAATTATCAAATAGAGTTTCAACTAATAAACATACATTTTCAGTTGAAATGTATCTACCTTTTTATACAAATTTTAACGGGTTTTGTAAATGTTTATTTTTACTCTGATTTCGGCAAGGATTTTTTTATCTGACGTTTGTTCGAGCATCATATATCATGGAATATCAAAGAATATCGATTATTTTTGATAAAAATAAATTTTAAATATTTTAAATACTTTACATTTCAAATGATTGTACTAATTCAATTATTATATCATCGACGGCCATCTTTGCAGCAATTCTTGTTGTTATCATAAATTGAAATGATTCAAATATTTTCTTATTAAAACAATGTAAGATTTTATCCTATAACATTAAAATTAAAAGAATGCTTGCTATACCTACATTATTGATTGATTGATTTATAAATGAATACAATAAATTCATGATGGTGAATATTTTGATTCTTCGAAAACTTTTGTTTGAATTATAAATAAAATGTTACAAAGTTTCTTTATATTTCGATATATATATAATTATATCTACGTATAAATCAAACGTATCTATAACATCATTTTGATTTATTATCCAGATATCGGTCTTATCTTTTTTCACCTAAAAGCTCGTGTTACAAGATATAAGTAATAAATAAAAACTGTACGCAATAAAGTAACAGTGTTTATTTCACATTGAGTTACCGATGAATTACGACGGATTTTTTCTTCATTTAAGTGAGTAGTTTTATTATAAACGTAAAGAATTTACGATTGGATTCGTTAAAACTAGTTTACGGAATAGAAATATTAAATTTAAGACTGACAAGTGTGAAGTGCAAAAGCTTCGTAGTCGGTTTTATTTCAGCGCCGTTTGTATTGTTTGCAGTTGCCAAGAACGAACTAGCACAATAATTTTCCAATCTTGGATGGCAAAACTTAGACAAAGAGCAAACTAAAATAATTATCAAACTTTATTACGAAAGCACAGAACAACCGAAGCTGCAATTCGTTTAAGCACAATACTTGTCAAATAACGATATTTATTCATTCTGTAGATTTAAATATAATATATCATTTAATAATGTAATTATTCTACATAAATAAACATTTCATTGATATCATAACTCTGAAACTTTATTTAATCTCACGGTGAAAAAAATGCATTTTGCAGTGCATTTTATTTTAGTTTAAAAAAAATTATAAAATATATTCATAGATATTCCGGCCAGAACAGCGGTCAGGGAATCGGGGTAAATTACCCCAAATGAAGTCTTCTTTTCAAAATGAGAAGGTAATGTCGACTTACGAAAAAATATTTTGGAGTAATGGTTAAAAAAGTTCCCCGGCGTAAGCCGAAATAGCTATCAACTATTTATTTAATATTTTTTTAGAACTCTAAAATACATTCCTATTTTTTCACCGTGGTATATCGAGTTCTATCAAGTAAATGGCAATTAAATCACAAATGATAATCACGGTAATAAGTAAGGTAATGTAAGTATCAGATGAAGTAAGAAACCTTTTTTTACCTACTGAAATAATCCAGGCATTCATGTTGGCTTTGATGACTTTTTTATGTAAAAGAGTTTATGTTTTTTGGCAGACTAAATGTTTTGATATTGACACACAGGTAAGGTTTTCGCTGGTACGACATTTTTGACGGAATAAGATAATGTATTATACATAATCGCATGAAAATCCGTGTAAATATTATAACGCAATATTTAACTTACTAGTTGATAATGCTTGCGATAAGCGAAACCGATCTGATAATTATATAGTTATTTTGTTAACACATTAAAAGTGATATACGACATTTTATAAACATGCGTTTTTTCATGATAATACTAAATTTCCATTACTGATATCACCTCTCACGCTTTAACGAAACGTTTAATAAGAAAAAAAATAAAATCCCATAATATCACAAAAACGACTGTCAAATATTAAAAATCTACAAAGCCACACGTTGGAGGCACACAGCCGAGGAGGTTAAACGGAATTGGTGTATTTAATTTTTCTTTCCTTCTATCTCACCCTGCAACGGTTACTACCATCTTCGAGCCTTAGTTTGGTTTGCGTCTTCCGTTGAAATGATTTTTAAAAATCTAACTAATTCTATAATAGTATTTGAACCGGGTCCTCAGTGCAGTGGTTTTGACGTTAATAGATTAAAAATGCGATAGAAATATTATGAAAGTTAATTGATATGAAGATGATTACAAAGAAATATTAACCAATTAAACATTAATCCATGTTTGTATGGGTATATTTTTGTGTTGAAATCAGGCTTATTTCGACTTGAAAATCTCCATTGGTTTACTCACAAACACCATTTTTTTTTAATATTTGGTGTTGAAACACCTTTCAAACAACTTAGCATGAAAGTGTAAAAAATTTGGTGGAGACAAAATCATTAGCTATTCCTTAAGTTAAAATGGATGCAAACATGCTTATAATCAGAACCACTGATCTATTGTAGAATGCAAAGCTTACACCAGATGCTGCGTATATCACTGGTTTGGTGTACTAAAACGAATATAAAGTTTTATGCGATCGTTACTTGATTCGTTTTATTACATGATAAACGTGATAGCCGATCGATTAATGTACCATTTTGTAAATAAATATTTATATCTTTGAAATAAATGCTTTTATTTATATTGCGTGTTATAAGACGTTATTAATAATTGAAATAATTGCGTAGATTATTGATATAAAAGCAAAAAGCGTGCCGTGTTAATAATTAACCGTTCACTTTTGCGCCCTTAGCATTAAATTACTGGTTTATTATATTATATGCAGGATATTAGCAAATATATTATAATAGAAACAATTTAAAGATAAATAATGATTTTAATAATGAATAAGAATGATGGTGTTTTATAAATTTGTTATTCTATTTAATGTAATACGTGTTTTGCGACTTAAAAAAGCATTTTAAGGTGAACGGTAGGGTGAGGTTACACATTTGTAAAGTAAACTGTGAATATAGTTCTTATCTTAAAAAAGATGATTGGATAGGATCCTTCTACTGGACGTAGGATTGGGGAATATCAATCGATCAAACTATGTACAAGTTTTGTTACTCGTTACGATTCGAGTTTCGTTTTTCAACATCTTCGATCTCATTCGTGAGGGAAACCATATTTACTATAGGTATAAGAGTACCACATCACTTAGCTGCCTTAAGATTGAATAACGATACATATATTATTAATATAATTAACAGCTAATTCAATGTGGATGAAAGTTTTAATTTATTGTATCAAAACACGAAAATCACATATTATTTTTTTAGGATATTTTAGAAATAAGCAGAGGTCAATAGAGTTTTCACCTTTATTAAATGAGCAATCAAACCTTCCTTATTCTCCTGTGTTATATTTTTTTTTATGTGAGATCATTTTAATTAGTTAATAATATGAATAACCTAATATTACACTAATATTTTATTTCATATTTAATATCACTATAATCCACCCCTTCAAAATAAACATAAAATTTCCTAATTACATTACAATAACACTTAATTGTTATAGAAAACCTCTCATGGCAAAGTCATTAGGGTGTAATGGTTATAATCGAATCAATATTTATTAAAATTATTTCATATATTATATATACTTAACTCCTAGCATTAGAGTTCATATTTTTTGTAAATTATATTTTATATTAGTGATGTTACTGTAAATGTTAACTGACTGTCAGTTGAAATTTATATGTGAGATAGAAAACCCGAAGATATGTTTTAATCGGCAGATTTTTATCAAGCAATTCTACAATTTAAATTTATAGTTTTTTTCTTAAAGCACACATTAAGGTGATGTTATATTGGGCAGAGAATTTTATTGATGAGGGTACATTTCTTTATAAATTATTGACATTGGAAAAAAATGACTGTCAGGACAGTAGAAAACGCTAAATGTCATATCAAAACTGGTTACTACAGCTTATTGCCTTACATTGTTTAGTTATTAACTTTATTAGATTTTATACTTGATTATTATTGTCTGAGCTCTATTGTTCCTTGATTGATTTGACCTCAATTTTCAATTAAATTTACAAAAATGTAGGTCGCTTTGAAACAACATACAGTGAATTAAAATCTATTATTCTTTAATAAAATAGAAAATACTTTATATCCCTTCCAAACTGAAATAAAAATACATACAAGTAGGTCACATGGACACCGTGGTATTTTGAATTCAAGAATTCAAACAAAATGATATATACAATTAATAAATTAAGTAAGTGGGACAATTATAATATAAGAATTTTTCATTCAGTTATTTCGGACTATTGGATTAATTTTAGTTTTTAATAAAAGTTACATTCTAGACGTACGTGTTTTTTATTTTTATTAATTGTATTAAATTAACGAAATAATGATTAATTTTAATGTGTTGACTGCCACTTGTTAGAGGAAAGAAATATTATACATATATAAGATATTTAAATAAATAATTTAAGATAATAATTACTATTTTCATAAGTTTATATCATAAACATAAGAACCGGTTTTGCTCATTGCGAGCATTATCAACTGACACCTAACCAATTAAATATAGGTTAAGGAAGTTATTTGCAGTGTGAAATAGTATTAAGCGTTGTGTTTGTTCAAGCAGTTATATAACAAATTAAATATAACATCATCACAAATAAAATACAGCAAAAACCATTTCGGTACCTTTATTTATCGTGGAAGTAAAGATTGCGATGAATTATATTAATGTACATATTCAGTATTGTCAACGTCAGACATTTGCACATCGTAGGAGGATCAAATTCAAGATAGGGATGTTTGCAGAATTGCTTAATCAAAATGCTTAATTTCCGTCCAAATGCCACGGCTTACCGTATGTAGCTAATAATGTTTTTAATTTATAATATTTAAACTCTAAACATCAAAAAATGGCAACTTTATTTTGGATACTTGTGTATTTACTTGTACTCCGTAGTCAGAGCTCACATTGTTCATACTGCTAGTTTTTCACTGTGTTGTAATGATGTTCTACTAAGTAAATACAATTTCAATCAATAAAAAATACTAGGTTGTGAATTAAGGATGGTATCATCAAATTACATTGAATACAATCATGATGTCTAGTCACAGTAAAAATGCAAGAACGTTCTACATACGAGAAAAGAAATCATTGACGTGTGACAACACACAATGTGTGGGTGGTCGAGCCCCCATTGTTCTGCAATTTTATTCACATTTCGCGAATTTATTTCGATCGACAGAAAAATAAAACGCATTGTTTCGGCGATACCGCAGCTCCGATCGGAAAAAATCCGCGGAGAAGTTCCGCCAGATGCGGCCCGAAGATAAGACAACAATATTTAATCGACAGGAACAAAGTAAATGGTCATTTATATCAGTATTCTTAAGATTCAAAGAAACGCAATACAATTGTGCTTCAACGTAAAACCAAGTGGCTTTATTTCCCTTATTTATAAAAAGATGGGTTTCAATTATCCAGTGTAAAATATTACAACAACACTATTCTAGAATGAATTATAGACTAAGCATAGAAGTGAAAAAATCAAATGAGTAATGTTGATAAAACATCACTGGTAATTGTTGCGTTTTACGCATATCATTATCCAATAATGCTTGAAAGCGTTTGCTTTTAAACATTTTCGATTGAAATGAACATTCTTTGACTCTTGGTGTTTACAGGTATCTTAAAATTAAGTATGTTAATCATAAGCTTTTCGACGTATTCGAGAGCTTTCAGTAGCACTTTAAAAAAGCTTTTCAGGCTAGATATTGTATTCTTGAAACATAAAATTCCAAATTGCTAGACGAGCAGTATAATACGAAGCGTCTAAAAGTGGACGTATCACGATAAATAAAAAATGTTTTTTGTTACAGTAGGTTTCCAATATTGCATGTTAATAATATTTCAATCAATTCATAATCATTGATTTATTTTAATGGTACCACATCTTTTCAGATTATTGCAAATATAAAGAGGCCTGTATTAAACCCGATTTGACAAGAAATTTTTAGATGTGGTGTTATATTGTTCATAAAACATTTCTTTTAATATTAAACGGGAAACAATAACAAGATAATGAGTGGAAAGTTGCCGAAGGCGCATTCTGAGAGGTTTGATGAGTAAAAGCTCTTTTTTTGATGGGAACTTAACTAACTTGAATTTTACGACGACTTTAAATCATTACTTTAAACTTTATAACTCTTTGAAATTCAAAAATTATTATTTTTCAATATTAAATAAAAACTTTTGACATTAATCATTTCTATTAATATACAAAAAAACTTCGATTCCATGCATTTAAAGGGATCCTAAAAAAACGAAAAATGTGGGAAAGCTTAAAACAATGATTAAAAGTAAAAAAAAAACATTAAGTCCTCAAGAACTTAAGAACCTTTTCCAAGGATCGAAAGTAATATCCATTTTTTGGTAATGACTCTATCTTTTTAATAATTGAAGGTATATAACCCTCTATAAGTAAAATGTAAGAGAAAATTTTGAAAATGACGGCATTGGAACAGCTGGAAATCAATAGATATCAACTATCACAAAGGATTCTTAACGAACAAACTAGTATATGTCGGTCACCATTATTGAATCCTTTGGGGGTGTTTCTTTGTTTATGTAATGGACCATTTCCGTGTCATATGTGAACTTATTGTTATAGCCGCCTTTTTAGGTTCATTTACAATTGTTAGTTTTATTGCGAGCAGGAAACAAGCTAGGTCGTTAAAACAGGAGAAAAGGTAATACACCTTTGTACCCTTTCTACACAGCTACAGCATAGTTCTGATGATGGTGTGAGCCGAAATAGCTTTCAACTATAATTTAAAAAATAATTTTGTAGAACTAAAATACATTGCTATTTTTTTCACGGTGTTAATATTTTACTCTTAATACGACTTAAGCATGGCTTTGTTAGAGCAATCTTTCAAATCCTGATTTATATTAGAGCTTCAAAGGGCAAAACTTCACTTTCGTTTGCCATGAATTTGTTTATAATAAAATTATCGTAACCTCGCGGCACAAAAGGATTGCCAGCAGAGGCTCGCGGCTCGCGGGGTGAAGGCTTTGTTGTTTAGACGGCCGGCAGGATTCCAGACTCGTTGCCGTGGCGACCGTCTGGCAGGAGTCGGGTTAGGGGATGAGGGATGAGGAAGAGGCTAGGGGTGGGTTACACACCGGTTACAGGTGTTTAGGTGGACCCACACGTCTGTCCGCTTTACGGTCTTTTAATCAATGTTTGTATACTGTCTGTGACGTCAGACGTATACCTACGACATAATTAAAAGGCTTATCAATGTCGATAACCTCCGGAAATAAAAGTCACCGTACTTGAATTTATTATGTCTTTCAGTAGATATTTTCTTTTGGACTTGATTAAATCACTTGGGCTAGAAAAAAATGTTTTTTATTTGACATTTTGCTTTAACCACTTAAAGGCCACAGCTTTCAGGCACGCTAACACCATCACGAGAAAATTTATGTATATGTATGTTTTTTTAGGTAAATTAAAAACAGATTCTGATATAATTTTATCTTATTTCTAAAAATAGAACAGCTGTCACATTGCTTTGCCAATATAATGTTCTCAATCATTTTTTCTTTGATAGCCCTTGAAAATATTGCGTAAAATCTTAATAACAGTAAAAACCCTTGAAAAATATTTTTTTTACTTACAAATTACATATATTTATTTTTGCTTGACGATCAACAAATAAACTTGAGTTATTGTTATGTTTTTCAAACTTTTCGATAAAAACTAATACAATTTTATTGTCTTTTTTTGTGTGTTAACTATCGAAATTGAATACAGAAATAAGAATTAAAAATAGTATTGTCCAAAGATTTCGAATCAAGTTAACATAACACCAAAATAAAATGCTTACTTAAATCAAAGTTGTTTGATTATATATATATATATATATTAATATAGCTTCACGTACGATTTTATTTTTCAATGTTATTATATATTATCGAATTTAAAATTTATATATACTCTTTAATATAACCCAAGCCATAGACTAAATAAGCTTATTGTTTTTTTTATTATTTTATATATAAAAGGAATTAAACAAAAAAATACACGGTGTAATTTATCTGTAATCCAAGTATACATGTAACAACAAAGAAAAAATATAATCGAGGAAATTTCTGTTATAATTTAGATCAGGCGTCGACAACCTTTGATCTTCGGGTAATTAAAAACATTAAAAAAAAATTTAAGTGGCCCACTTGAGTTCCACGAATAACATAATTCACAAAAATAATTTATAAAACATATACATGAAACAAACTGTTTGAGAAAGCATTTATAATATGATAAACATTTTGGTATGATTATAAAGATTTAGAAAACATGGAAGATTTTCATTGACTCTGATATTACCATGTTGAACATCACTTCTTCAAATGTTTTCATATTTCGGAAAAAAACAGTTTTGCTATTTTAGCCTTGTTTGATTGTTTTTGTAAACATGAGCAAATGTTTTCACCCATAAAATTTATTTTCAGTAAGAACAGGAGTAGGCGAACTACCGTAAATTCTTACACCTGTATTCGTCGTAAAGCAGTCCTTCCCAACCATTTCCAGGTGGCGACTACTTTTTATAAAAGATATATATATATACACCCCCGCGACCCATAGGTTGGGAGCCATTGTCTTAAAGTGTCTTAGTATGTACCAGAATCGACTAAATTGTCATCACAAATTAAGCATCAAAGAAGCCATTGGTGAGTAAAAAATCGCGTACGTTTCGAGTTTAAAGCATATTGTAATAGTTTTCTCGGTAAAATTTATCTTATTTTTTATTGAAAAACTGCTTTAAAATGAAAATAACCGTTGACCTGAACAATTTTCTCATTAGTTACATTTTGGCTCACAGCCAAAGAAAGTTGCCGACGCCTGCTATAAATTGTTTTTAATCAGAGCGCAGCTAAACTTTATAGTTGGCAATGTATTCTGTATTTCGTTTTTATTGGTGAATACTCAAACAAAAAACTATTTTTTTCGATTTCAAATTCGGAAGACATTCGATTTATAACAATAATGTAAACATTCATATGAGACTTATTCAAGATTTTAACTATAAATTCCTAGTGTTAAGTGAACCGTCGATTTCGAAAAAAAAATGTATTTAAAATATAATATATTATATTCTTAACTTCATTTCACGATTGTTAACAAATTGCTGACTCGGTCAAAAAGTGTGTTTTTTTTATACATTTATTTAACAGAATATTCTATGCTACTAAACTTTGAGATATAATTTTGCGTATTCAAACGGTTAAATAACAGAAAGAATATGATTTAGTGTGACCTCAGAATTAACATTAGTATTGAAAGCGTCGCAGCATAAATACATTGTAAATGAATTGTAAATAGAAAATAGTCGAGTTGTAACGGTAGACGTTATGAAACGAAATTAAAATGCATCACCAAAACAGAATGCATAATTACATTTGTTATTCTATTAAATACTAAACATGATTTTTGTACACCCAGTTTAGTTGGTGATTATAATATTCATAGAATAATAAGTAGCATTCTCTACAAAGTTAACCCTTTCAATGAAGCAGTAGACTTCAAAAGTACTCATATTTAATGTGTAATCTTTCACTTCTCGGTAGAATCATTGTATTTAATTAAAAAACACCATGTAATATCACTTTTAAGGTGTTAATTGTCTCTTCTTGATTGAAACTCAAAATATTTTAAATAATAAAAACGCATTTTTAGTGCTATACCCACAATATATTTTATGATCAGAACCGTGACATTGCGATCAGTTGATGTAGCTCGTGATGAATAAAACTGGTCCTGATCATAAAATATATATTGTGAAAATAGTAACTAAAAATCCTCAAATCAAATTTCCTAAGTTCATATAATTAAAAACGACAGGGTTCGCTCATCGCTAGCATAATTGACTGGTACTATACAAATCAAAAACATGACTATTTATCAAAAAAAAAACGATTCAATAATTACCAGGTATAACAAACAAGTAGTTCAATTCAAAACACATGCCAAATTTTGTGATACACAACGTGAGAAAAAGACTAAATATTAAGTTTATATTAAAAATACTCGCTCGATGATAATTACTAAGGGACTAAGGATTGTATTATATAATATGTATGTATTTTTATTGCAAAGGGTAGGCATTTCCTTGACCAACTGATATTCGTGTGATTCACAGTGAGTGGGGCTTTGAAATGTTTTTAGGTGAATGCACTTTTGAATGGTGATTTTATTTCGTCTTATGCACCAGCTGGGACACATTTAGCTTAATGTAAATAATCGTTTGTAAATCTACTATGTACTTACTTGTCAGCAAAATAGCCAAATTTTTATTCGACAAAAACGAGTCAAAATTGAAGTAAGTTAAGTATTTTTTTAGATATAAAAGGTCTATTTTTATATGAAACTTTTACGACCCGGCTATTTTCATCAGCCTGTATTTAAAGTCGTATAGTTCTGAGTTTGTCATCATATTTATTTTCAGGTCAGTTCACATTTATATTATTAGATTTTGACATATATTACGTTGGTAAAAATAATGATACATAAAAAAACAACCGTATACTCCTGCTTATGATCGGGGAATACAAATAATGTATGCACCGATGCTTCCAAGTTTAAAAATAGAAAAGCTTTGCCGAATAATAATTCGCGGCATTCAAAGTGTTGATTCTTCCAAAGAAATGAACACGTGTGTTTTGACCAATTTCAGCCAGGTAAGCGATAACAATAAAACACTAAATAAGTTTTAATATATGATACCTTCACATGTTTTTGTTATTTGGGTGTAGCTTGGATCTAGTTGCATCGATAATCATTGTGTATTAATCATTCTAAGGAGAAATCGATATTCTCTTTAAGTTAAAAAATAAATTTTGAACAGTTCACTGTCGAGAATATTTTTATCAGATACAACCCCAATGTCAATGTATTTTTATGTGAACTATTTTCCTTTTATCTGATATTTTTTTGTTGAAAATGTTAGGGTTAACACCATACTTATTTTGAAGACGAATATTCATTAATGATGCTCAAACAAATATATATAACCCAAAGGATGCTGATTTGTCTTTTTGGAATAAATTTAAAAATTATGATAAATACATATTGTGATAGTTGTTTCAAAACGCGCCAAGATCGTTTTCATGACTATCAAATGTGGTGACCATAGTTTTACCATTGAGTCAAATTGAAAAATAATTCAGATTTCAATCATGAACGATTTTTTTTTGCTTTGTATTAGCTGCTCCACAGATTTACTTGCATGTCGACATTAAATGTTCATCGAATTTGTCGATACAATACAGAAGATGATACGTTTGGAAATAGTCGTTACTAAGCATGCCGTACACCAGTGTACGCTTGCTATTGAAGCGGTATTACAATGAAGTGTCTGCTAGTCATTCTATGTGGGGAACCCCTCTCTTACATTAGACATTAATATCTGAATATTTAGACACTTTTTGATCAAATAAATATACATAAAAATAGCTACCCATTGAATATCAAAGAATCAATCATTCACTACGGATGGAGTTGTCAAATACTGCATCAAATAATTTGGGAGCATATATTATTCTATCAGGAATTCAGACCTTATCGTCCAATCTTAAAAAGCGACCATGAGTTCTTTTCCAAACTTTTATTTTTATTTCCACTAATTGGTAACAGAGAAACTAAGATGAGCTACTGAAAAATATATTAAGTGTTCACATTATAATCATTGAGAGCAGACATAAAAAAAAAGTGTGTGCAGAACAATATGTCGACACTAACTTCTTTCGTCTGTTTATGATCAAAATTATTTATTTAACTTATAAATATGTATTTTATGTTGTTTTATATTTTATCGTGCTATTCGTTTGAAACCGAAAGCGATCACCTTTCGCAAAGCATGCTTTGTATATACAGAAGGTAGATACGTACCTAGGCACGTCAACACGTGAACTGGAACGAAATGCTAATAACGGTTTTAGTTTCCACTTTATAATCTTGATCGGCCTCCGTACTACTAAATTTCATTTTCAAAATACGTTTTCTTTGATAAGTTTATGGCCGGTGAAATTATGAATTAACGCAATGAGGTTTGTAATGTGATATGAGCCCTCCGGCCCTGGAATTATTATTATTCATGGTTCATTAACTGATTCCAAACATCGTGTAAACTCACCTACGAATTTCTTCGAAATGGGGACGACTTCGTCTCCTAGCAAACAGAATCTATACGACACAAGCTATAAAATAATCGGATTTTTAGTCTTAGTTATTATTACTATTGTTGTTATTACTACCTTATTTGAATTATAAAAAAAAATGTTTAATACTACTTCCAAAAGTTTATATTCGTATCACTATGACACTAAAGATATCAAGATGTAAGATGCCACTAACGTCTATTTCTATACCTGATATATTTTGTCTAAATTTTAATTTTACTTTAAAATTATTTACTGTCACTTTCTCATTTTATCAAAAATATAAATAAAAATAATGTTTAGTACTTTCACAATGTAATATAATCAAAATCAGGACCGGTTTTATGTAACGTAAATATTATCAACTGATACAGTACAAATTAAAACAATCCTGTCCATACGAAAGTTTTTATATAATTTATGATATCGACTGAACACATAACGTACGTAACTAGGAAAGGTAAAAAACCTGACAATTTTCGTCGTGTTATTGGTCAACTTAGGAGTCTTGTTCTTTTAACGACGCCACAGCCCGGGTTGAAAGATTGTACGATTCTACATGTTTACACACAATATACCGTTTGCATATCTAATGTACGAGAGGAGTTGATTACAAAGAAAAAACAGGATACACATATAAATCTTAAATAACTTTCAAAACTATTTGATTGTAATGACACTAAATTGCACAATTTATAAGCTTTATAAATAATAAATACCACTTATCTGTATTTGATGAACTGCGATCACTACAAGTAAT
The DNA here is from genome assembly GCA_028555115.1 of Himalopsyche japonica. Lineage (NCBI taxonomy): Eukaryota > Metazoa > Arthropoda > Insecta > Trichoptera > Rhyacophilidae > Himalopsyche > Himalopsyche japonica. Next base: position 104,414 of record JAHFWJ010000477.1, on the reverse strand, counting down.
AATCAACTAGTATAAAAATGCAATTGGGTTATTTTGGACTTAGAGATATATACATACTTCAAATTGGTGGGTAACGGTGGGATTCAACCTAAGGTGACGTTATATAGAATTACAATTAAATAGATTATAAGCTTATTAAACTACAATAATATCACATAAAAGATATAACAACGGAGAATTTAGCTGGTTAAGCTAATCGTAAAGAATGTACAATTAATTTAATTTAGTTCATTTTATTTCTAAAATATCCTGATAAAAAAATTTAAGATCCCCCGTGTTTTGGTGTTCCGATGACAAATCGTTGGAAAATATAGAGGCTCAATTTAAAAGCAGATAAGTGTTGTGATAGTCTCATATCTAGAGTATGTGCAAATGTTCTTGTTTTTGAAGGCTAAGTTATTATTCTTTTTGCGAATTAGGGGTTTGAAATTAACGTAAGTTTTACTGTGACAGACCTAAATGTGTCTATTTAATTTAATTTTACCTGGTAGTTTGTATTGTTAAGGCAAATTTTCTATTTTATTTTTTCCTTTTTATATTACGTTACTCATAAAGAACTCCTACTTTTTCTTTAAATTGCAAGTGTAGTTGTGTACTATATTAAAAAACATTTATCAAACGAATGGTTTGTGATATGGGTGTATTAAAATACATTCGGAAAATTATATAATATATATTTGTCAATGTGTACGAAATTTGTTTCGCTAGATTAAAAAAACACCGCCAAATGATAATGGCTCTTGTTTTTGTGATAGTCATCTTGTGTTAAACTACTATGTTAAGACTGGTCATGCAAAAACAAAATCAAATTAATGGAAGCAAACAAATTAAGTTATAAATATCATTCTTATTAGGAACTACGTCAAGATTAATTCGTAGATTGTGAACTTTAATATTTAAAACAAAACTTAATTCACATAGCATTTAGGGTTTATATATTAAAATTAAATGGTATTTCAGCACGCGATCATAAAAGGAAGTTAAACATAGTGTTTCGACATAGGTAAGTGTACCACAGAAGTTATTACATTCAAGGACAGAATATTAAAATGTATGTGGGAATTATTCAGTTATCTTAGCAAGAAGTTACACGAAATTAAAACGTAAGTAATTAAAACAATTATTTTACAGTGGGTTTTTTTAATAATGGGTTTAGAGTTGCCTTTTTCTTTGTTATTTTTAATGTAAATGAAATTGTACTTTTAGAAGCCATGGTTATGCTGAATTTAGCTCATATAGATGGAATGTCTATTTAACGATTTGATTAATGACCTATTTTGCAATAAATAAGGTTTTTTATGTAAATTGATTACATTGTTTAAAGTACATACACAAAGAAATATTATGTGTTAATCAGAGAAGAATGTTATTTATTATATCAAGAAATGAATATTTTTGTTTAGAAATTTTTAAATGTACACAAAACATTTCACTATAACTTTCAAATAATTATTTAGAAGATTTTGGCAGTCCGAGCTGTTCGTTAACCGATCACCCACTGTATAAAAATGAAATACTTTTTGTATTCTGAAAAAACGATAGTCAACATTGAAAAACATCCATCAAATATTCACTTATTTTGAAATGACATTGAGTATGGGCTCTAACATATCATAAATTGAAATTCTTTGTTAATTTCTCCTTACGTACATTAATATTCTAAAATAAAAATCATTTTTTTCTGTATCGCGTATGATCGGTTTATTTATAGTGCAATAATTATTGGGTTTCGTAAATACAAAAAAAACGTATACCTGGAGAACGAAACAAATAAAAAATAACAATATGATTATAGGTTCCGCAGGCAGGTAAATCGAAAAACGAACAGGGTTGCTACAGAAATTTATTCCAATGATGTAATACGATTGTATGCCTGTTTAGGTATACAATACAATGAATCACGTAGTAACTATTTTATAAACAAAACACTTTAGGCACAAAATCATGATGCACTGACAGTTGATACTTTAAAAGTAAAGATGTATATTCATTGCAATACAAAAACTTGTATTTCATCAGTTTTCTTAACCCATTGACTTAACCCATGAACTGTTGAAACGAAATATTGCAGTAGTTAATAATAAAAAATAAAACTTTTGTATACAAGGTAATTTTATAACCAAAATATAGCGAGAAGTCTTTATAATCTATATAAGTTTGCTTAATACAAATATTAGTGAACTAGATTTGAAATATTCAGTGACGCAATATCCTTAAAGTGGCACAGTAGGGATTGGGTCAAAACTCGTGTTTGGAAAATGCAAGTCATTTAAATATCAATGAATGGAGTTTGTTTTAGATTTTTTCATTCGACTATTTACAAAGTTGTGCAAATAGTATTATACATGAGTGCCTTGCAACCTTTTATCTGCCACGGCACACCAGCTTTTTTTTCAAATTTTGCGGCACAATACCAGTCAATATTTTTGAAGATATGAAGAAATCACCATTGACGCTTTACTCAATTGTCACTCATTCTTTAAGTATAGTTTATTTTGTTTACGCATAATGTTTTTTTTTATTATAATCTCACATTTTATTAAGTAGATAATGTTGTTATATAAATAAATATTATTTCAGCTTCCCTGTGATTGCGTCTTCAAAAAAAATATTATTTTCTTCTTCAGTTAGAAAAATGAGTTGCGACACACCTAACATCGTCTGGCGGCACACCGGATGCAGAGCCCTGCTATTCATTATTTTATTTTATTCAAATAAAAAGTGTTTTGTAATTAAAAAAATGATATTAATATAATAAATAAAATTCTTCCATAAATTAACCGAAAAATATCGACAATACTTTTTTGTGTATGATAACACTAAAAATAATTGAAATATACAAAAAAAAAACGTAATGTAGTATAAAAGTTGGCCATTATGTTATCAAAAATTAATTACGTTTTTTGAAAGTAAGTATCACAAAATATTTTAATGTATGATATGAAATGAAGGCGTTTGATGAAAAATTCAATTTTAGAAATTATTTATTGGCATCAGTTGAACTTAATCAGTTCTTTTGACAAGAAAAAATTGATCGATTTCAACAATTTTTTTTATTATACCTGAATAATTATTCAGCACATTTAATGTGATCTTTTACACTATATAATTCAATAAATTAGTACCTCTGCATTAAATGCGAATATAATATCACAGTCTGATACGATTTCCATGGTATAAGTAAGTGAAACAACCCTACTCGAGTAGCAGGTCGTGACAGAATTAAATGTATGTTGTGTATAATTTGTTGGGATAACAACAAGAAACGTGTAGTGTAGAACATTCTAAATTTCTCAAACTGCATCGCTTTCTGTATTTTAAGAATAAACTAGATATTTACATATTATAGATTGTATTTTAATGCACAGTATTAATGAAACATTGTATGTTTTAAACATACATTGAGTGATCGGTTAACGAATATAATCTGTTCCAAGACTGTATTCACTATCCGAAAAAAAAGTATTTGTGTTTTAAATCTTTTCAGTGCAGTACTTTTGAATACATAATACATTTGTTTTTCCAACTGTCGCGTTCAGCAATAAATTTGATGGTTTACGACGCGTGGGCAGGCCACATAATTTTTCCATATGAAAAGCATATCTACACAGTTCAGTTTATCAGTTGATAGTGTTCGCGATAAGCAAATCAGTCATTAATCGACGAAGAGTCGCTATCCGAATTGTTCGCCAACCGATCAATCGAGTTTTTACAGATAGAATAAGTGGATTAGAAACATCGTTTTAGTTCGTTATCCGAATATGTACTCATTTTTTGAACACAAAAATCTTTCGTGATAGTGTTCGTTGTTCGATTTTTTCGCAATCTAAGCTGTTCGTTAACTCATCATCCACTGCGTATAGTTGAGTATTATTTGTTTTAAAATCTTTTCATCAAAGACTCAGTAATTGTATTTGTTGTCTTACGAGTCGCAGGGTTATCAATTTAGTTTGATACTTAACCATTGACTGTTAAGAAGGTTGATTGCAGTATGATGTCGGTTGATACTCAGTGTTAAAACATTAACTGTTTGTTTTATTAAAATAAAGACCGATTTGTCGTGATAATTGACGCAAAATAAAAATTAATGTTTATCAGGGATTGAGTCTTAATCCATTGAAAATTATTCTGACCATACTTTTTGCAAATGAAAATAAGAATGAAATTGATAACAATATTGAGAAGCGCCATTTGCTAAGATTGAATCTGATCAGCGTTCATTAGCCCTGCGACAGAGAATGAGTGAGGTTAGGAGAAGAGGCAAGGGAGTTGCTCATTACATGAGACTGGATTTACAAAACACCTCATGTCAAACAGCAACTCAACGATGCAATGGATACAATTTGTGTAAAGTATTCACGAAGGAAATGTAATAGGCCACATTAACAAGATTTCAAGCTAACAAATTCTTTCTATCTACATTGTAGTAATTTCGTATGTTCCTGGAACGGCATATGTGCTTTCACTCATTAACTACGAACAGCTCAACTGATAAGACAATAATTTGCCATAGGTTGATAGTTGATACTCAAAAATAGAGTCTCGAAAGTGATATCTCAAACTATCGTGCCTTAAAAAAAACAAAACTATTCGTTGAAATAACTTTCAAAACTATCGAGTTCGTTATGATGAAACTCAATTCACGTATGATAATTTTTTATACACAATAAATACCGTTCACTATTCAGACATATTTTTGAATACTAGTTTGATGTGTGTTTTTTCTTTATATTGCAATTAATTCCTCTTGTATATAATCAATGCAAATATTGTGCTATTTACGATATCGATCGAAGCTTGATGGATTTTCAATATCGAATTTGCATTGTTTAAAAATTCTACGATTCCACATGTTTTTCCAATCAAGACCTGAGCTTCGCCTTTCGGCATCTAAATGCATTCTATCACACGAATGCAATAGAATTGGCTGTCAGTATACGGCTTGCATCGCTTATAAACATGTAAGAAGAACCTAACTGCAAGCTGTCTACTTTCTGCCAGTTCTTTTGCATCAGTCTGAAGAAACTCCTCACGTGATTGACAAATCATTTAGAATTATACACAGTTTCAACAATTCAAAATTTTTTAATGTGTGTCAGTTGTATTGCATTCGTGAGATAGAATGCGTGAAACATGTAGAATCATTCATAAATTCCATCAAGTCGTTATCAAAAATTACATCTATACAATTCGCAAAATCAAATGACGCTCCTTATGGGATTTGAGACTTAGGTAATAAACATTGTATCTTTATGTCAACTGATTATATAAGTTTTACATACGTAGATAAGAATTCAACGGGGCGTTTCTATTGTCATTATATCAATAGTGTTATACTACTGAAATAATAACACATTATTATATAATGTTTATTTTATTGGTAATAAACCAGTATTATGGATTCATTTTTAACAACACAGTATTCCCAGTATTGTGAACACGTTTCTATTCCACTATCGCCTAGTTTTACGGCTACCGTGTTTTAAGTTTTTATCGTCCATTTAAAATGGTAACAAAATGTTTTATATTAGCTGTCAGTGCGAAATAAATATTGAGCAGTGTAGTTTTGTTGAAACTTTAGCATGCAAAATGGAACGACAATGTTCAGCAAGGGGCGATAAATTTTATCAAAGAAATGGGTGTTATGAGCGAACTAGATTTTAAAGGAGATTTATTGCCATGTTTATGGAGTGTGGAAGGAATGGATAAAGCAGTTAATGCGTGTGGTGATAAACGTTCTGTAAAACAAACATGAGCTCAACTTTGATATTCCTATTTTTATCGTATAGCCTAAAGCTTACTGTAATTATTTCGAGCCTAAAGCAATACGGACAGCGTTTTTTTCTTAGACTCGGAGTTCGGAGTTCGGAGGCATGAGTGTTTGTGATAACTACAAATTTACTTCTGTTCATAAAAACGGAGCATAGCAAGAAGGGGTGGCTATCCAATAAAAGCTTCGGCATAGCTTTATCCATACTCTCTTGGCAAATAAGTGAGTAATAAGCAACTTTATTCAAAAAAAAACTTTACATAAAATGAAACCAGAAGGTACCTCGAGAAAAAACCGATAAATGTGGACACTGATTACTGCGTGAAAGCTACAAAAATTATTTGTTTTTTTATATCGTTTCAAGCGATTATTTAAAAAAGGCCTTTAAAGGTAGTGCTCCGCAACCGGTGGGACGCAGTTCATCAATGTGCCGCCAGACGATGCTTTGGTGCAGCAAATCATTTTTCTAACAGTAGAAATCATAGAATTCGTCTACACTGTAAAATATTTCGAAAATGTAGTCGCATGGAAGCAGAAATAATTATTTTTTCGTCTTAATTATATATTATAAGTACATAAATAATATAGACATGATCTTCAATATAAAACGGACATTTATAAGAAACAAATTTTTACATACATTAAGTAAACAATGCAGAAATATTTATAAAAAACAGAGTTTTTTATAAATTTTGACTTGCGTACCGCAAAATTTTGGGAGACAGCGTTAGTGTGCCGTGGAAGACAAAAGGTTGCGGAGCACTGTTTTAAGGTACTGAAATATTTCACTTATAATAGGTTAACTGTCAATTAGTTGGCAAAAATAAACAATGTTCAAATAAATACGTCACAACTTTTGATCAGATGATAATTCTCGATATGAGCGAAACCGTACAATAGTACTGTACACTTATTGTAAATTTATACAAAGAACCATCAAACTCGCTGACTATTCTAACATTTTCGTCCTTTATCTTTGAAAAAAAGAATATTTATTTATTTTGAACGCCAATAACGCCTGTGTAATTGATGATACAGAAAATATTCAACAAAAACGATCAAAATGTTAATATTATATTTACGGCGGGGTCAAAATATTTTGACGATGGATCGAGGAAATCGATATCGGGGATTGTTTAACAATTTTCATTTGAATGCATGGCCGGGATTGTTACGTATGAAAATCCATTGTACTTCCATCGGAAGAGGGCATGGATTAATAAATGTCAGCAGTAGAATGATAAGGAAAAAGTAAAACTAGTACTCGAAAAAAAAAGTATTTTTTAGAAGGAGTTATAAAAACGTTAATTTATTAAATAACATGAATTTTTATTAAACTGCTGTTGGTATTCTTATTATTTTTTGGATATTTAAATTGAATATTTCAAGATTTCAACAAAATTAAGTTTTTTTGTCGATCATGTAATACATACCAAATAAATATGAGACTATACTTATATCAATACTGAGTTTATTGTGATACTTGGCGAATTAAAGATATAATCAAAGAGTTATATGGAACGTTAAGTTATTGATGGTTGTTTATTGTTTTCTAAATCGCTTTATTGCCGCGATAGATTGTATCAATTGCAGTTGCAACAATCAAAAATACAATTGCTTCGAGGCATTCAGATCGTATAAAATTTTCATCGAAACAAAATGGCTACACGGTTCGTTTTCCGCTACGAGTCCCGAGATTTATTCATTATTTTAGAGGCAATGAAAAATTTACGAGCCAAAGAAATGGGAAATGCCTAAGTACACTGACTGAAAGTGAGTATTGCCTGTCGAAGCCGAGAAAATGGAAACAACTCGATAAGCAATCAATCTATAATACAGAATTAAAGTTTTTACTAGTACCTTTGTCTCAATTGAAATTTAGCTGTCATAAGAACCATTTATATTATTTATTATCGCGCAGTTTTGTTCGGTAAAAAAATGAGTCTAAAGAACTATCGTTTTATTAATACTTTCTATTTAAACATTCGATTAAAAAATGACGATTTACTATCTATATAAATCGATCACACTCCGTTTTGGTGGCAAGTATATCAATAATTCTTTTTCATATTTTATGTTACAAAACGCAGAAGAAATAGTTGGTAACAATATATGTTACACTCTAGTGGATTACCCAATAAGAATTCGGGGTCTTAAAATATCAAAATATCTTCAATTCATGTGCTATTCTTAGGGCTATGAAGGCAAAAACGGAGTCAGAGTCGTGAAAAATAAGCGACTTTGACTACCTTTTCGATTAGACGATTTTGAAAAATATCGCAGTGAACTATTTGCCGCATTGGTTGGTTGATCTCCAAATTAATGCACATATATAAGAAAGGTATGAAAAAAACAAAACTAAACTCTTTTTTAGTCGAAGTTGTGTTATTTTTAAAATGTTTCTCAAATCGGGTGTTTATATATATTGATTGAAATGAAATTTTTAATCCCTTTTATGTATTATAATACGAAAAACAGGTTTTACAAAAATAAGCTTCAAGCTTCCCAAGTACTTAATACGCCACAAAATACACACATACTCCAGTGAAAACAATGGGAATTGTCGTTGATATCCACATAAAATAGAAGAATATCGTAATTATTTTTTAATTTAATTTTGAATTAAAGAAAAATAGCGTCATTGTTTGATCCTCCATCAATAAAAAAAAGAGGTCATATAATTTAGATGTATGTGAAATTTTGTGGGGACGGGTACTAAATTGATCCGGGGTCAACCAACAAACAATATTTATTTACCGTTTTATAATAACTGCTTCCGTCTTTGCTTGCTGATATCATTCGAGATTATAATATTATGTCAAAACGTTTAAGAATTTTTTGATATAGGATTTGACTGAAAAAGGGTAAAAGTTGCCAAGTTGCAAAAGTGCCAGCCCTATTGTGGATAGCACACTGGGCTCGTGTAGTAGTTTCGTATATAAAAGAAAGGTAACCTATGTGTATAATATTTTTAGAAAATATTTGTTTAATGTCTTAAATATATCACTAAATATAAAGTGGCAAGCGAAAAGCTTTAACGTTATTATTTGCAAGTAAAAGTTAGTAACAATAACAAATTTATATAGTTCAAGAGCTTTTCATACATTTACTAAGCTTTTTTTAATATATTTCGTTAGTATACCACTCATATCTTTACGTTATCGCAAGAAAGTCATAACCTTTTGCCGTTATCTTCATTATCCATCTCAAACTTCACACATTCAAGAGTGAAGTATCATTAATCATAGAACTTATCTATTCGTGTAATCACACGACAGAGCTACGTCGTTCAATAGCAGCATAATTAATTCTCAAGAATAATAAAAGTAGAAAATGATTAAAAAGAATACATCAGCGACTTATCTTGGAATTGAGTAATTATACATTTAAATCATAAATCTATGAAACTTTGACTTGTCAGGTGACAAAAGTCAAACTGTCGTTTTATTTATTCTTTAGTAACAATCTTTTGGGAAGTTTGTAACTAAGCAAAATGAAAATTTTACAAACAAAAAGAAAATTTAAGCCACAGCACAAAATTTTGGAAATGTTTATGAAGAAAACATTGAGAAGAAGTGAAAATACCTGTATTATTGTTCGATTAAAATATCATTTTCAGTGTTATAAATTTTAAAATATGAGGGTAAGAATTTTTCATTTGTACTCGTTATACTATGTTAATTAATTTCTATAATAGATAATGGTTTCGAACAAATAATTGATATTATGAATATATGTATGCACTTGCTTTTAACGTGTTTACTGTCACTTTTTGATGGAAAGGCATGGTATTTTAAATATTATAATAAAAACACATTTTTTTAACAATTTTCAAACTATATTCTTAGATTAGAACTGGTTTCTGATCGGTCAATTGATAATGCTCGCGGTAATGCAAAATCAAACCTTATCATTAAATATATTGTGGAAATAGTACTTAAAATGTTATTTTATTATTTAATATATTTACTCGATTGTCAGTATTCTGGTAAAAGAGAACATAAACCAATTCTCGAAGAACAGCCTCTGATAGAATTATTTTTAACACAACGCCATTAGATTGCATTGGTAATAAGATTATTTTCATTTGAACCAATTCAGCAGTAATAAAAGTTTATTTGAGTGTAAATTTATCTCTTAGACTTTGGGCCTATATTTTTCGTATTTTCTTTTACGGGTATCTGTCTACATTATAAAATGCACGATGGTGTCGAAAGGCAAACCTAGATAGTGATTAAAACACATGGAAGTGAACATTCTCATTTCAATCTATTCTATTTTTATATTTCACACGCAATCATCAAAAAAATCTATACCATTATCATAATTGAATTTATATAAAAAAAAGAAAAACACGACTCCGACTTCACAGCCCTGGTTTATTAGTATTACAGTTAAACCTCGATTTCACGTTTTCCAAGAGACCCTGAAAAAATAACGGCAATTGCGAGAAACGGTGAATGCGGGAAAGCTTCAAATAATAATAAACAATTAAAATCGTAAAAAACATTTATTTATTAGTTACTTGTACATACTGTATATAAAATTTATTTTTTAAAAAAGTCCTTTATGTTAGTTTGCTTCTTTGTTATTTGGCACTTTACTCGGAACAAAGACTTGTTACTAAACGTGTGACTAAAAGTTTGTTTGTACAGGAATCATTATTACTATGAATTTTAAACAACTCTACATTTGTATCATAAACAATAATACGCGTGTGGTGGATTTCAACCCAAAAAATATCACATGCGTCCAATGCGTTATATCTAACATGTACAGCGGATTCCAACGTGTCTACACATAACACCTGCACTCGGCTGTGTCAAACTTGCTTGCCGAGATACGGAGAAATATGCAATAAAAACGGTCAATCGGGATAATATTTGTGACGGGACCAAAATATTTAGACGGTTTATCGAGGAAATCGGGGAATCGGGAAACGGTTAATGCGGGATTATTTAACATTGTTCTTATGGGAGTTTGACGGGACTATAAAAAATAAGCGTTCCAGCCGGGAAAACGTATTATACGAGAACGGTTGATCGAGGTTCTGCTGTATTTTATTTACAAAACGTTTGATCACATGAAAATAATATTTTCCCCGACGAGTGCGAAGAAATACGATAGATCGAGTGTATTTTACATAGAGATTGAACATTTGGGAATCGGGCCAAAGTCATAAAAGTATTTTTACTTTATGTTATTTTGATGAGAAAGTTTTCTTATTTTGATTCACATAGTACTATGATAATTCAAGCCAACATAAAACGATACACAGGTACGCTTTTACTGTTACTTTAATGGTTTATTCTTGTCTGGTAAACAATATTATTATAGGCACTAAAAATTCTCAACTGATTGAATAAATTTTTTCAAGAAAGAATAATCGTTTGGTATCTACATTATTTTGAGTACGTCTTTATTTAATTTCGTGTGAATATTATCCAAAGTTAATTTATTTTCAATCGAGAATAATGACTCTTTCTAGTAAATTAACAAGCAACGCTTTGGAGTCAGAGTAGTGAAAAATGAGCGACTTTTTCGATTAGAAGTCTTTTAAAAAATATCTCGATGAACAAGAGGAAATAAATAGTAGACAAAGGAGACTCTATTTCAAAATTTAAAGATGAATTTTATGATGCATTAAATAGTGGAAAAAAATTAAGGAGCCTATGATTTAAATGTTTAATGGAAACACAATTAGAATATATTGAAAATTTTTACTATTTACCGGATAGGTTCATTGATATTTAATTTTATGCACATACATACATAGATAGGGGAAAAAAGCTCACAATAAAATTATTTTTTTAATTGAAGTAGGTGTAAAATAACCCCAAATAAAAACGTTTTATAGGCGTTAAATCACGATCTTGGTGGTGAGCTCCATGCCCTCAAATCGGTCATGCAGAATGTCCATCCAAATTTGATGATTTGCACACGTTATTCATCGCTATAACCATCGATGGTAATTTGCCGTATTCCATTTAATAATCGACAACAAATTTGACAGATGTCACTTAAACAACATGGCTCCTATAACGTAACAAATGTCAAGCGTTCCTATTGAATGAAACTTTATAATCGAGAGTTTACTGTATTAATTGTATTGTCGCAATTACTTGGTTTTGTTTTTGTATCAGTTTACTGATACTTTTAATTTAATTGATTTACCTGATGATAAGAAAACTTGCATTTCATTTACACCACAACGAACTTATTTAGGCCGCTGTTGTATCATTAATCAGTTTTATAAAAGTTGCATGCAAGTTTATCATTTTTAATCAAATTTGAATTATAAGTCTAGTGTTTTGAATCTTTGAATGACAAGTACTTCATCATTTTCGTTTTAATTTATTAAAGAACAGCGACGTTTTGTTTGTCATGCAGCTTAATATTATGGACTACAATATAATTTCAATAACGTAACAGACAAATAATGATGCAACGAAATTTTTGACGTTTACAAAAGATGTATTGGGTGAATGGAGAAGATATAGTTTATTTCAATTATTTTTTTAATAACTTTAAACGTGTTAACTGTCACTTCTTTGTGGTAGGATCAAATATATTGAAATGAATAAAACAAAATTCTTCTTACTATTTTCATAATCGTAAATATAATACAAAGGTCAATGCCAGATTTAGCTCGTCGCCAGCATTTATCAACTGACATAATACAGATTAAAACAACGATACTTGTATAAACTTGGTTTTAATTATCAGGTATTCAAAACAAATGGGGTTAAGTGAGAAGGTAATGGCGGGGTTAAATAATTCACCTTTGTGAAAACCTTTCATCACAAAGTCATTAGGCTATTTTGGTAATAAGACTATTTTTTCTGAATACCTATGTTATGTCATTATAATTAAATCAGTAGTATAAAATTATTTCACATATACAATGGAAAAAAAGTAGAAACAATTGTCTATAAATATTATATACAGAATCCTTAATATAAAATGTGCATTAAAAAGAAAAATAGATGAGTAAACTATTCGTAAAGAATGTGTCATAATAGACAATGGGTGAATCATTCGTATTTTTATGCCGATTTCTGTGCAGCGAAATTTTGGAAACAGCGTTGGTGTACCATGGAAGAAAAAAGGTTGCGGGTCCCTGGTTTATCTGACGGAAATATTATGAATTTAAAAACAGTTTTATCCAATATAAAATATATTCCATAACCATATTTAAAAAAATGTGATAGTGAAAAACGGGTACTTAAATTCTAAAAGAAAAAAATAATGTTTAACTGTTTATCGTAACCGTTGACACAAAGTAATATATTTTTTTAATATAAGGCGGTAAGTCGTAGTTACAATATGTAATTTGTGGTAAAAGTCGCAAATAAAATAATATTGCCTCAATATAGAGGTAATAAATCAATTTATTTTTCTGTCGCGTAGATAAAAACAAAACTTGTTATCATGTTATTCCGAGACGGATATAACTAGAGTATTATTATGTCATGTAAATAATACACAGTTTTAACAGATTACTTTAAAAAATGTACCAATTGACGCAGTTTATTGAATGCTGAGTAAAGAAAGGAACGTTAAGAAATGAAAATCGTCAGTTATGGCTCATTTAATAAACACAGATAAATAATTTAAACATTAGTCTATTGTAATAAACTCGATTGTTGTTCCACATGCAGATGATGCTTTTTGTGTTGCCACATTCACGCTTATTAAAAACAATTACCTATTTAAAAGTTACAATTCACTGTTGATGTATGCATGTCGCAATCAGTCAATCTATCAATCTGACATTGTTATTATGAAGACGGCCATTTTTGATGCACACAACAACGTTAAGTTATGCAGTATCGTTATATACATAATAGAAACACGTGAACAAATTGAAAAATATGAGATTAAAATTATGGATATATATACTGTAATTCTAATCATTTAGTGTTGTACGAGTGAAAAGAGTTAAAGTTTTAACGTATAATTTTCAGTGATATTTCGTTTTTTTCAGGACATTCGTTATAGTTCAACGAATCGTTTCGTTGTTAGGTTAAAGTATTTTCGCTGCCTGAATTGGTAATCTATATTCTTTAATTTAATGCATATAAATAGTAAAGATAGGAAAAATCTGACAAAACCGATCTTTTTTAGTCGTAGTAATGTTTTTTTTAACGACTCCACGCCCTGTTATTTTCAATTAAAATGTTCTTTCCATGTAATATTAGCAATATCAATTGAGTAAAAAAGGCAATATATTAAAAAACAGGTTTGACAGTAAATTACGTAAAATAGAAGTTATATTTAAGCAATAAAACTACGTTTGTGTTAATATTGTATATGGTCACCCCTAAAGCAAAAACGCACTAGCATATTATATTTTAATGGTTTAGAGCAGGGATTCACAACCATTTTGTACACTAGAGCGCATTCTAAAATATCGGTAGGTTGGCGGGCACCACCCATTTCTTTATAATTAGCCGTGATTAATAAATACAAATAAAATATCTCTACGTTTATTGTCACTATATAATAAACCCAGTTACTCAAAAAAAACAATTAATTAGTGTTTATGAAAAAGTCTGTTACGTTGAAAGAGTGGCGAGAACGGTTTGGGAATCCCTGGTTTAGAGCTATGAATGGAAATTTGCTCGTAATTATTTTTTCTATATGAAAGGCGAATTGATGTTTGCAAAACTAGACCAACAATAAAGTAAAGAAAAAAAGAATTTTATATACGTATTTTTAATTCATATATGTTTGTTTTAACTTCAATATTATGACCTGAAACCTATTTGCATTGAATCATCGTCCATGAAAGAAGAATTTTAAAAATTGTGTAAAGTTTCAACTTAAATTTGAATTAACACTTCTTAAGCATATAAACTTGAAAGATAAAAGCAAAACACAGTCAACTTTCGTACATTTGTAATTAAAAAATAATGAGAAATATCCCCCACACGATCTTTTTCGAGGCTCAGTTTTGTGCTGTCGCGGTTTTGGGGTGACGATATATTATATAATAATACATAACGCTGTTAACCAGTGTTCATGGAATTTTCGAATTCAATTACTTAATGTTTGTTTATATTTAACTTTTAGTGATCAATATCATTTTAGTAACATTAGCCACGATCAAAAAATAATCTCGTATAGTAAATCTAAAGAAAAAACTAAAACTTTAGCGTTTCAAAGGTCCTATTAATTATTGTGCCATTAAAAATGTATTAGTGTATAAATAACGAAAAAACTTTGTGTATTTTATAGAGATGCAATAAATAATCTCGTATCTTTGTTAGAAAAAATACTCCATTAATTTACGGTTTACATTATTGTAATCAATCATTGTCGTTATTGTTAAACAGGGAAAACAAAACTTAGGCCGGCGTGCTATTTGTGGACAATTCAAACAACATGAGAAGCTTTTGATAAAAGATTACTGATTAAGGTTAAATTAAAAAAAACAAATCTTTATTAAGTGTTACCACCATTGGCAGATTTATTTTAAGAAGCGTTTTGAAGACAATAATTGATTCTTCTCATTAACATGATGTGTTCAAAAATGGCGACATATCTTCAATGTTATTCAAAAGATATTTATGGTAGATTTACTTCGCATAATATTATAAAACCATTGATTTTCCATAAAATAAAATCCACTTATTAATTAATGAACCATGTAGACGAGCACAATCAAAACACAAAATGAATACGTCTGGCTTGAACTCGGACATATTTTAACGATTGAGTTCAGATAAAACTTTGTATGATATTTTTATAAATCGTCCAGATAAAAAATGACAGCTTTTGGCAAGAATAATAATTATCAAAGCTTTTATATTTATCTTAACACAAAAAAATAAATATTGGATACATTCCTTTCAAAATGCGAAGTCTAAATTCGTAGAAATGAATTCAAAAAAATTATCATCAGCAAATAGGAAATAAATAATATTTAAAGTATTTTAATAAAACACAATTGTAATTTTTGTGCCGAGTCCTAACCAAATTCATGTCATATCTGCAGCATTAAATAAACGAGAGGTTGATCCCCTACCGAACAAGTAGTTCCCAAAGATAACACAGGGAAAGCGGTTAGATACCTCTATGATGAGAGCATAGATTCCAATTTTACACATTCATATATATTGTTAATTATAACTATTCAGTTGTTAACTGCTATTTCCTGGTAAAAACCATTATTTATAAAAAAATAAAACCAAATGTTAAGTAGTATCATCACTATTATATATTCTCCAGATCAAAACCAGTTTCGTTCATTGTGATAAATATCAACCGACCGTATTAAAACAATATTTAAAATTTCTACTACACTACTAAAAACAATTATTAGTATAAACAGTTTGGTTTTAACATGTATTGTATACATACAAATTTGAATTGTTACAATTTTGTACGATAGCACATGCTTTGTCACTAACGACCCGGGTTTCGCCTTTCGGCATCTTCAGGCATTCCATCACACGGGAGCAAAAGAACTGACAGTCAGTTCGTCAGTTCTGTTGCGTCCGTGTGATAGAATGCCTGAAGATGCCGAAAGGCGAAACCCGGGTCGTTAGTGACAAAACAAGTGCTATCGTACAAAATTGTAACAATTAAAATTTGATATTGAAATTCCATCAATCACTTTCAGTCAATATCATAAATTATGTATTGTATACGTTAATAATGCTCGAGATGATCGAAACGGTCTTGATCATAACAATAGAAAATTTTACATGTAATAATAAACGTTTCGTTTAAATTTAATAATCTAAATAGTGTGACGTTTTTGTTTTTATAATATATCTCTTATAAAATAATCATAGCTATAAAATTAATTTACTTACATTATTTAGGCCTGTAAGTTTTTTTTAATATTTCATGTATAAAATTAACGTAATAATGATTAATGAAAAAGTTTTTCCGTACTTCACTGTCGGGTACAATTACAACTTTTTGTAAGCACGATCTATTATCGGTGGAATAAGTTTACTTGATTTTACTGTTATTGTGAATTAATGGTAACTACACTGGCCTATAATGATTACTAACTACCGAGTTCATGACTTACTTTTAATTTACGTAAAGAATATTTACAAAACAGCATAATAAATTATAGTTTGTTTTGATATATTATATCACATGGGTATATTTTGATCTATTGATAGAACATGTTGAAGTGGCCATGTTTGTTGAACGTAAAAGTGTTTAGTTTAGTCTTTGAATAAGGGCTGTGAAATCGGAGTGGTGGAGTTGCGGTGTTATGCCCCGAGTAGGTATCGTGAAAAATGAGCCACTCTACTATTTTGTATTCGATGATTTTGAATAATATCAATGAACAAGAATAAATGCAACGTCCTTGTTCGAGTCCTAATATAGTAAAAGTCTACTATTTGCGAAGGTAATGTCATTAATCCAAATCTTCGCAAACATTACCCACAATTTTAAAATGCAATTAGATACAATTATATCATAGAGATTTCTTTACTCTCTGTCATCTACTTGATTGGTTTATAGCGCGCATTGAGCGAAATTGAGGGTGACACCGTAACATAATTGTGTTCTTTTAATCTCAAAAATTTACATTTTAGCCTCGAAATAGGAAGAAAATAAGAATTATAAAATAATTTTAATATGATTTTTTTTTTAATTTCACGTTAATGATTGATTTAACATAAAAAAAATTCTCAAACGACAGTTTTTTTCAAATATTCCTTTTAAATGTGTTCTTGGCACTGACTTGTACTGACTGGTGCAGTGTTTAGTGTCCCGATGGTTTTTATCGCTATCCCCACGTCTGGAATTTACAGGATGTAAATATGTGTACAGACTAAAAACAAGATTGTTTGAATGTGTTTGTATTATTTTGGGTCTGCTTTTTGGTAATAAAATAAACATTCTTGCGCCAACACAAGAATAATTTTTATTTTTTGTCAACATGAAGTTTGTATATTCTATTTTGGATTGTATTAATACTTTAAATAATAAACATAATTATATCATTAAACTATGATACTAAAACAAGTGAGATGAAATATTTTCTCTTAGATGTTCTCTCTTGAATAAAATTATTGAACGATACTTGTGAGAATATAATTAATTCGACAACGATACTTTAGAATTATACTGTATATATTAAAATATGTATTATTTAAGGTCATGCGTAACATCATGTCTGCTAACGTCTCAATAGTTGAGACAGCCGATTGCAGTGTGTTGATAGTTGAGAGTTTAAAATATAAGAATATTGAAAAGGTTCAAATTTTCGTATAAAAGCTTATTTTTATATTGTTACCTAACCTAATTTTTCATTATAAACACCACAAGTTTGGTTCACACGAACACTTTCATTATTTTATACATCTGATATCTTTATTTTATACAGAATGATTTTCATCTAACAAAACATCACAACTAGTTTTTAGTACTACAAAATTTATTTTTAAGCCATCAGTCATTATATTATAGAATTCAAATCAAGACCCAAACTGAATGAATAACGTGACTTAAAGAAATCTGTAGCGTATAAATATTTTATATTTACATTAAATTTACAAGGCTAACAGCGTCCATTGTCCGTTAAAATTTTCGGAAAAAATTTCCATAAAACAGAGGGACCGAAAAATATTCAAGTGGTTTTTTGCAAAAGCTTCCGAATATCAGTATTCAATTTTTCGATATAACATAATATTATGCAGCATTTCGGTTTGAATATTATGCAGTTTGAATGCCTTCAAACAAAAGACCGCGAATCCTACGATAAATTTATCCAGTAAACTATATACACTAAAAAGAAGATTTTTTACGATTTTTTGAGCCGGTGCACTCTTGCGATTTTGGTTTGTATATTTTTATGAATATTTGAATTTCAGATATATTTTGTGTATTATTTAATCGTTAAAAATACAAATCTATGTAAAATTAGAAGGTATTCATTTCTATTATATGTATCTACGTAGTGGGCCAATGATGGATTAACTATGACACGCCGAGATATTTTGAGTGACACGTATCGTTCTCGGACTATTTTCAACCAATACATTCAATGAGCAGTGAATGTTTTTTGCTCGTATAAAGGATAAGTTACATCTACTATATGAAAAAAATAAGTACAATTAAATTGTGAATACGTTATTTGACAAGTTCGATGAAAGCTACATCTATCTATAATACATTTGCCAACCATTTACTATCGCAAAATGGCAAGTTCAACCAGAACGAAGGTATTAAAATATTACGACACGGTAGATCACAAACTATTTAAAAAAAAATTATATGTTTAAACAGAGTTTAACATAATTTAATACCTCTATTAAAAGAACAGTTAAGTTTCCCAAATTATTCCTTACTATACCATTGGCGCGAGATTAGTTTAATTAGACACCAATATGAATAAATTTGTTCTTGGAATTGATCATCTGATATTAAATTTCCCAATTGCATTCCGTAATTGGTAGTGAAAATTGTAAAAGCCTCTCATTACAAATTCATTAGGCTGTATTGGTTAGAATATTATCGTTTTGAAAATTGAATATTATAATAATTAAATCAGTAGTTATGAAAACTATGACAGATTATATTTAACGCCTAGCTTTGAGGTCTATACTTTTGTATGTGTATTTTTTTTTGTACATAAGCGATGCAAATTGTTAGCTGTAAGTCAGTTCTATTGCATGTGTTGCATATAACGTGAAGAGACTTTTTTAAGAATTTAGAATTTTTACTTGACATTTTTCGGACTAGTTATATGGTTAAGTTATTCATGACTAAAGAAATGGTTGTAACTCTTAACTTAACAAAAAGTGAGTATACGATGAGACTATTTCCTTTTTGGTGAACTTTTAAGAAATATAATAATGTAGAAATACGTCGAATAAATAAAATACTAAATATAATTAATAGCTAAAGGTTTTATTACTAGAGAAAATTGTTACGTATTTTTTGCAAAATATACAGTGAAGTCAAATTTTAATGTAAACCATGACTGCTATTAACGAATAGGTTCTTACGACTTAGATTGAGAGTAAAAAGAAACTGTTTACTTATTTAGTTATAACCAAAGTCTGATATCTCAGTGAGTTCCAAATCCATTTCGCCACGTTACCATGGTGATGTATAACTCTTATAACACAATAATTTTACCAATTTATTATCAATAAAACCATCCTTATTTATCATTGTTTTTAAGTCTCCTAAGTAATGTTGTATGCATTGTGAATTGCAGGGCTATGAAGACAGATAGGTTTGGCTTATCTTCGTTGCCTGAATTGGTAAACCATATTAGACGATCTTGAAAATTATCTCATTGAACAACTCGCTGGGTTGGTTTGTTGATCCCAGATTTAGTGCAAATAAATAGGAAAAGTTGGAAAAAATCTAAAAAAATTAAACTGTTTTTAGTCGAGGTCGAACACACCCCTTGTAAATTGTAATCCAATCAACACGAGATGACATCAACTAATACAGCAATCTTGTTCATCATTTTGTTATCCAGCCTACCTATATTCTTACACCACGGTATGATATATATTTTTAAAATGTCACAGTGTACGTCATTCATAACAATAATTTCAATGCTTTATAAATGTTTGACATTTCGTGTTGTAATGGCCAACCAACACCTAAATGGCTCGTTCTTTAAATGTCAGTTATGTAAATTGATTTTTCGGATTTTTAATATTGTAATGGCATTTCAAATATTTGAATTATTTAGTATACATAAGCTTCAGAAGATAAACTTTAAACGCCGAAACAAAATAAGTCAAAAAACCTAAGCAAATCATTACAGAAATAATGAACGCAAGATATATCTGTTATTCGTTGTTTCGGTGAGTGCAAGCAATAAAGAATGTACAAAGAATAAATAAAAAAGCTAACGGAATCAATTGAAATTCATATAACAAATTTAATAAAATACTATACTAAAGTACAACTACTACTAAGTATAACTAAAGTTAATAGTATAAAGTTTACAGTTAAAGTTTGATCTTTACAGACCCTATATCCAAAAATGGTTTTGAGAATTCATCTTACTTGGTTTAAATTAAACCAATATGTACGATAATTGTGTTGAATGTGGCAGTCTCTTCTATGCCAAAATCACTTGGCAAAGATAATTTTTCACATTTTAAAAATAATTTGGAAGTAATAATTTAAAAAGATTATTTCAACACTTCATTTTCTATGAATTATTGCATTGCAGAAATAATAGCGTATATACTTAAAACATGTTAGAAAAACTCTCGTTTCATAATACAAAAATATAATTCAGAAGAAATCAATAATAAATGATTCGACACGCGTTTTATTCTATTTTGTAAATAAGATATTGAAATTGAATAAAAAGTGCTGTATTTAGAAAGTACGGTTGAATTTGATTTATAGATTTGCTTCAAATATTAGTGAGAATATATTTAATCTTAACTATACTAAAATGAAAACATTCTATATTAAAATGAAAGTTTTTAATCAAGACGGTTTCTTAATCTTTGTTTAATAATGCAACCTATTAAATAAATTCCAACTGGTGTTGTATCCGGAATATTTCAAAGCACGAAATAATAAATTATAAAAACTATCAAATTATTTCAGTAAATAAAAAAAGATTGATTGAAATTTATAGATACGCCATTCAATATACATCATCATCAAAAATAAGCCTTTAATAGCCTTGCGGATGAACTGTTTGATTGACAGGGTAACGTCTGGTGTTTGAGTTTCGGTAAATGTCATTATAACACCGAAATATTTAATTTCTCATACCCAGGGGTAGACATTGTCACCCAACTGTCACTTTATTGAAAATGTCTGTTTTAATAATAATGATAGAATGTTTATATCAAAGTCACAGTAAAATGAAAGATTTTTTTCACATATTGGTACAAAATAAATACTTTTTCACACACACGTTATTATAAATCATTGTTTTATTTTATGTAGCATCTGGCAACATTAATCGAAGTAAGTATGCGCTCGTGTTAATTAGCGAAATGTAATTTTTTAAGCAGGTAAAAATCTGAATATTTATTGAAAAATATGAAAATTGTATATTAAGTATTATTGCAATAACCATTTAATTGTAATATGATGGAATAAAGATATTTTTCTTTTGGTCTGCCAAATCTCCCTATTGCTTCGTTTCTGACTTTATTCTCATATGAATTAAGTCATATAATAAAACATAAAAATATCAGGTACACAACTTTTATATAAAAATTGAACGGATTGTTTTTATTTCTAATTTTTCACCGTTATTTTTTTGAATGTTGTATTCATTATATGGCACGACGAAAAATAAAAACTTGTATTATAATTTAATACCTATAACACAAACATGTGGATAGTCCAGTATTTTGAAAATCGCTCATGGTTTGGTATGTGTGTGAACGAATCATTTTTATATTGTACGTTTTAAAAACGACGAAAGCCAACAGAAAATTAAATGCAATGCTTGAAAATCTTCTAGTATGACAAATGAAATTATTTACATGAAGAAAAAGAGCAATTTCAATGGGGCGGTATTGTCGTCTATTCAATAAAAGCGTTAAGCGCTCCCTGCTGAAAACAAGAATGCGCGGAATTTGAATAAAACGCTTTATGTTAACTTTAAATATATGACAATCCTATGACTTTCCTCTTTTTGTGCATGCAAATAAAGATCAAACGAACAATCCAGCACATAGGCAATTTTTACTATATTAGGACTCAAACAAGTACGTTTTATATCTTTTTGTTCATTGACATATTTTTCAAAATCGCTTATCGAAAAAGTAATCGAAGTCGCTTGTTTCCGATTATGACTTCAGAGTCCTGAATAAAACACAAGGCTTAGTTCATCGTGAGCATTATCATAACATAATATAAAACATAGCTATCTATACAAAAAATCACTTAATAATTATCAGGTATACAAAACCAGAGTTTCAAGAACTGAAAAAAAATATTTACAGGTATTCATTCCTACCATTTATTCCTAAATGAAGTTAAGCGGTTTATAAATAAAATGTTTAACAATCAAATAACCTGCATCAAAATATTTTAGGAAAAAAATACTAAACATTGAGTTTTTATATTTTAATATAACGCTTGAGCACCAAATGTAACAGTGATGAATAAATATTTAGTTTATGAAATACAATATAAGTAAGTCTTAAAACTCCCTAACGTCACCATTAGTGATCGGGCATCGATTGAAATTATCACATATATCTACAAGCTGTGGAGTAGGGCAATATTAAAATCTGTCTAGAAATTAACGAGTGATGTTATTAAAAGTTGACGTAAAAGTCTTTACTTTTTCAAAATGTTAAAATAAAAAAATAGCTCAAGTAATTGAAAAAAAAAACAGTCTTTTAATTGGATAATATTGTTGATCCTAGAATATTTCTTCAAGCATTTAAGATATTAAAAAACTTTGCTTCTTTTTATAATTTATTAAAAAATAACTATTCCAAGACATAAAATTATTAATCAAGTTTATTTTCAATTACTCTCAAGAAAGTATTTGTTTAAGAAAATATCTAAAAGTCTCGCATCCATAAATCTCTCTGTTTGCTCAACTATTACTCTGATTAAGTAACTTTTCGCTGCTCGAGATATTTTAAATTCTTTTCGACTATTACCGAAAGAGAGAATGGGGGAGTTAAACATTAATTTTATTTGAATTTGAACTCCAAAGCACGTTCGTGCATTTAAGCTACATTTTTTAAAATATCACGATTTATTTGTTTATGACATGGCGTTAATCAAGCAGGTATATAAACAGTGTTTTTAAATTATAAATACACAAAATTTTTAATATTTTTTTTGTATCAGAGGTTTTCAATCGTTTTGTCACACTTTGAGAGATATTGATCTTAGCAAAGGCTCATAAAAACTTCAGGCTAGAATAATTTAGTGAGAGAAAAAAAATTCATTGCTTTGTTACTCTTTCAATATTTAAATATTTTTTCTAATCCGAAAAATGTCTACTTTATAAAAATATTTGAATATAGAAATCGCTAATACATATTATACAGCATAATTACTATGATTAATTTCATTATTGTATTTTTGCAAATTGAGCAACAATATTTTATTTAAGCAAATTAAATTGGTTCTCAATTCTTCATTTAAATGCAGAACAAGTTTTTTTCGAAAATTGTTTTTGCGTCATACTTTTGAGATAAAGCCATAATACATTATCTGTCAAAAGGGTTTCAATATTGTGTAATATTTAAAAAAAATTCTAACTGTCAAACAATGATGTCAAATAATAGAGAGATATAATTTTGAGATATACGAGTTTTTATAAGACTCTCCTGAACAATTGACTAAAAGTCAATTAATCATAGTTTTTCATTCAAGTGGTGGAATAATGATACCATCTGTACTTCCAGTTCCTTATTAAATACAAAGAAAATATATTCAAACCCTGAGTATTTCGAAAATTATTTCAGAAGTGTTGGTGTTAGTCGAATCAATGGTTTTATCGGGAAAAATTACAATATATTTATGATGAAAAATTTGTTCTTATTAGATAATTTCAACACTGTTCCTCTCTTATATATTTGACTATCAACTGTTAAAACACTGCATCAGATGTCGTAGCATTTAGGATGTTAGAAGCCAAAGAATTAAAAGGGTTTAAAAATGGCACTAACAAAACATAGAAGATAGTATATTGAGGTGTATTTGAAATTGAAATCCCATAAAGCACCATAATTGATATTGGTAATAATACACACGTATGTTTACGTCACGTATTCAGATTACGGTGACTTTGACAGGATTTTAAGGATTAACGAATATTTACCAACAGCTCCAAGTTACGACAGTCATAGAGGATAGACGTTGAAGCTAGTTGGGAGAGGAGGTTAAACGATCAATGTCCCAGATCGTCTTCTTAAGTCAGTAATTTTCTTATTTTTTCTATTGGTTTCAAGTCTCTCGTACACTAGTCAAACGGTACTGAAATGAGGGTTATTTATTAACACCCAAAAAGGCTCCAATGGTACAGAGGATAAAGCCCAACGTAGCAATTATTTGTCGCAGACGATATAAAATTACAGGTAACATACTTCAATCTAATTATAATTTTAAAACAAATATTATGTTTATTATCATCTTTACATCAAAAACAATGTCAAGCGATAAGTTATTATACTGCACTGTCTATAAATGTACAATAATTATTTACCGTTAGTAAAACCAGTGTAGAAAAGTACAAATTAAATGTACATACTTGGTTGAATAGAAATAATACCGGTATTGCAATGGGCCATACGTCTGACGTGTCATAATAATACCCGCTATCAGTTCCGGTTATAAGAGAAACTGATAGGTGTGTCGATGAATGGAAATCTCCTAGATATAGGCAAGCATGGAAAAATATTAATTAATTTAGAAAATTATATTTCTCCTAATATTACCCGTAATAAAAATAAAAAAGTTAATTGAAGTGGTTAAAGTTGGTTATTCATGTTTACTCTTTTAATATGTTTACTGTCACTTCTTGGTAGAATTATATATGAATAATAAAATACAATTTTTAAAACTATTTCAACAATTTTATATCATCAGGCTTATAAAAGAATTCGCTTACCTCGAGCACTATCATCGACTGGTAGAATAAAAGTCAAAATGAGACTGTTTATATAAAATTTTGAATTAATAATTATCAGGTATGAAATACTTATAGTTCAAAAACTATAAGAAGAAAAAAGTATATTTTTCTCGTAGATATTGCTAGATACTATAATAGCCTAGGCAGTAATGCTAACACCGTAAAGTCGAGTAAAATGGTTTTAGTAGAATGCAAGAGAGGTTAGCATTGAATATGTCATAATCATAACAATCATTCTAATATGAATCAATGTATCAAGCTGGATTAATTACAATCGTTAATTTACAGTTACTTATCTAAAACAGATGTCTATTGACATAGTTGAAATTTGACAGATCATCTAATCATAGCAGTAAACATAGCCGCAAATGAAATCGTATTTAAAAAAAAAGAACTAAAAAAACGTATCATGTGAATGTACAAATCTTATTTATTGGTGTTTAGCCACTTATAAACCCAAATTAAGAACCGCCTGTCATGAAATTATATGCCCTTATAGTGATAGTCAAATTTATATCTCAATATAAACGAAAGCTTAAAACAGAAAAAAAATCAAGCAAATGTCTTCGAAGTTACTAAAATACCATCTCAACACATTTTATTATTAATTCATTAGCTTCTTATTAAAAATATTGCATCGTTCATATTTTCATAATATTATCGTAAAATTCTAAATATCTAGGACAGAAAACAATAATGCAGCGTAGGCGCATTCAACACTTTATTATTACGTTAAAATCGTCTAGTAAAATCTAGTATAACCGGTTAGCATCGAATGAACGTTACACCTGTTCCTTAAACTCCCTTACAAACATCTTTTTTGAATATCATCTGTCTAAAACACATCTCAAAAAACACTGTAGTGAATGTAGCATACAAATAACACACCAGGTGTCACAAACAGAAAGGGATTTTGTTCCAAGACATTCTATAAGAAGGTAAACTATAGATAATGTAAATAATAAGTAAGGAAATGATACAATTTGGGGATCTAAATAAATGAAATAATAATGCTAGCTGTTTATTGAATGTAATATATCTTTAAATTGTGGTTCTTACAAATATTCGCTAGTGTGCTTGTTCACGAAAGAGCTAATTATTGTGTTAAAATATTGCCTGATTTGCCCAGATAATGTCCATAAATATGTTTGACACCAACATTACTAAATTATTTTCGAAACAGTCAGCGAAGGAATAATATTTTATTTGGCTTAATAGAGAACAGGTTAACATTTTAAATTTCAAACAAAAGTTTTGTCATTTTCATACTCGAGATAGAAAAGAAGTTGTGCACATTGATGAAATTTACTGAATGTGTACATATTTCAATATCAAAATATGAATTGTTGAATCTGTGCCCGATTCCCGATTCTACGTTCTGGTGGTTTTAAAACGAGTTGTCATTTTGGCGCGTGGAAGGGTTTACGTATCAAGTCGATAATAAATGTGCTGTGTGTAAAATCTAGATTTCGTCTAATTTTCAATGTAGCTTTTTAGAATCCGATTACACTGTATTTTTTTATAATACCCTTTACCTAACGAAATAAAGGTAAGATTTTTAAATGATATATCACAGGTATAGGAAACGATTCGTTAACAGATTACTCGCGAGCCACAAGTTAATTATTTCACGATGATTTTTAGGTTTAAAGAGTCGTTCATTCTAGTCACCTTATTGGATCAATATGTCAACAAACTTTTTTGTTTGCAATTAAATGTTAGTTATATGTGTGCATTTCAATGTGATTAGTTCATATAATTTTAAATCATACATTTGCATTTACTATTTTTTATTTAAAACAAAGAAAAATATATAAATAAATTTCAGTTTATTAGTGGATTAGCGTTTTGTAAAAAAATACGCAACCGAATTAAAAGGAATGCGACGGAAGTTCTGTGATCGGAGGAGCAAAATGCTTAGAAAATACTATTTTATTTTACGCTTGGTACAATATACTGCAAAATTCTATATACGTGGCATGATTGATTATCGTGTATTATATTCTTTCGTATTAAACGGTGCGACGGCGCGTGTCTATCAAAACGCATTTAAAATTATTAAATAATGCCCTTTTTTAGAAAAAAGATAATCGGATTCTTTCGGATTAGTGTGCGCGATTCAATAAGAAGTGTCTTACAAGTATAACTGTTTTCAAAAATAGAATGTCATTCTATATACTAACTTCAACGTCATTGAATTCTGAAGTTTGGAACTAAAATATACTGCACCAGAATGTTATTCTAAATTTAAATAAAATATACAAAAACTGCATTTGAATAAAACAACATTCCCAAGTTTGATTTCGTCAGTCAAAATCTTACCAGAATCAATACCTATCCATTTCTGACAACAGTGTACAATTCCTGACCTTTAAAAAGTGCATGGGGCCACTGGCATAAGCGAGGTCACCGACCTGTACCCCCTGCACCTCTCAATTCCCTCAGTCCCTCTCCTGCCCTAAGTCTACGGTCGTGTTCTATGCACGTGGCACGTTACATTAAAAACACATTTTTCATTTATTTACGGAACAAATTAATAAGCTTCAAGCAACATTTTCGATGTTTTATTGCACATCATTCATACTTAATGTAATCAGAAATACTCACACTAGCATATTTTATACGCACTGTATAAAATGGATGATTCACAGCGAAGGAGAACGATATAGCATAATAAATCGCATCTATAATTCGATCAGCGCGTTCATTGAATTGTTGGACCGCGGTAATTATGTTAATCTGAAAGTTCTTGTTAATTACATGCTTTATAAGTCTTTAATTTATTCTTAGTGGCTATCGATAGCATCTTTATTTTTTTCGTATAGTGTATATTGACATCGTTTTTTAACCTATTTAAGGTTAAATATTGAGTGAGTTGCTAAGTATGTTAAAACGCCACAGTGGGAGTATATAGTTTCTAAATTTGCCACATAAAGCTTTAAGCAAAACTTAATTCTGTTAGTTTCAAACTAATCTAATTCTTTACATTATAATTGAAACTAAATAATAAGTTTACAAAGCCGTTTGTGAAAAATGATTATCTTGCCAAATAATTACCGATGTAAAAAAGATAATTTATCAAAATGTTTTCTCGAAAAAATCGATTTAAATTTTATATCATCAAGTAAAGGTATCTATCTATGGAGCCTACCTCATAGATAGATACAATACAAAAATAGTTATTATTAAGTTTAATTCTGAATTTCTTTGGGGAAACACGGTATCAGCGCACATGGAACAATCGGTAAAAATGTGTCTCGATCACCATTTTTTCATTCGGTTAAAGTCTATTCGTCCTCAAAACTACAATAGTATAGTCTCAGATCTAACATATTCTACGAAATGTATTGAATATATGACAAACAAATTTTTGAACGAGTTCATCTCAATATACTTAAATCTGTGTCGTATAACAACAGTAAACACTTATATCAAAAAATTGTAAAATAATGCAAACATATTTGTAAGTACAAATTGAATTTACGCCTTTTTGTCTCTTCTACACAGATTTACTCTCCTTCCTCGGTTCAATTGTTCAAACAATATCACGATTTACCAAATAAATAACGGCCTCGTTTACTTTTTGAAAGGTATAATATCACAACTGATATATTTACAAGAATGCAATTTTTTATCTAGACCTTGTTATTTAATTAATCGCATTTATATAAAAATATACCCAACAAAAATTTTAATGATTAAAATAATTTAGAAGATAAATGCATTTCTTCTAAAAGATAATGGAAATATTTCTTTCATAGCACGAATATAAATATATATTATAGTTTAGCTAAAACACTTTATTACAGAAATCAGGTTTAAAAACAATATATAAAATTAATACGAAACATCATAGATAGAATGATATTTAATTTATATTTGACATATTTTTGTAATTACGTAGTTTCATTCATTATGTATAAATGAACCATTGGAAAGCTGATTTTTCTATGTTATTCTCACTAGCAAATAAAATAAGAGACACTGAATAAAATGCAAACAAAATGCGTTCATTTTGTCCACATTTTCATCACCTTTGTGTTTTAGATTTTTTTTGAATCTCTATAGACTTGGCTGTTTGTAACGATATAATTTTTGCAAAGTATGATTGTTTTTTAATGCCAGGCTTTCTAAGCTTGGGGCCGCAATTTTTTTCACATTTAGCATATTTGTTGTTAGAGGGGGCCATGATATGAAAACATTTGGAAGCCTGTTATCGTTAGCCACAATTTTACTACATAAATTGACTTTTTATGTGTTAACTGTCATTTCTTGATGTACATACATTGTATTTAAATAATAAAAACACGTTGTTTAGTAATATTTCTTAAATTTTATGCCAAATATTACTTTATTGGGACTCGAAAAAGGACAATTTATTTCTTTATTCGTTTATTTAGATATTTTTCGATATCGTCTAATCGAAAAAGTAGTCGGAATAGCTCATTTTTTACACTCTGACTTCGACGCCGCGATTCTACGACTCTGATTTATATAAATTCCGGCATTACCAATGTCAATCCGTAACAAAGCGTATTTTTGACTATTTTTGTTGTTTATGTGTTTTAGCATCATTCCTATTTTGTAGTGATTCGAAATGCTGAGGAAACGTGTTATTAAGTCAGCTGTAATTCACCTGAAACGTCAGACTTCGTAATAATTAATAATTATTACTACGAAGGGGTAATTTTATATTTTCTGTGATGATATTTTAATGGAATAATGTGAGTTTTTGTTTTCTTTTTTTGTGTTATTTATTACTTATACTCTTTTGCCAAGAAAAGCATACACGGCACAAAAATTAATTTCATTACGTAAGATTCATTTGGTTAAATAACTCGCAAGAGTTAAATATAGAGTAGTATTATAAAGTTATTTAAAACAACGTAAAATTCTTTTTTTAATCCATATCTTTCTCTTGTAAAGCAAAATAAGCCAAACATGATATATTAGTTCTCTATAGCGACATATAAACTTGTATAAGACAGTTTCTCAATATTAACCTTCTGACTGCTTGCGTCTCAATTCTTGAGACGGGTGAGTGTACTGTGTTGATAGTATACACTCAAGAATATGTTAGAAAGATTGTAGTATCCGTATTCCAGTATAAGTAATCCAAATATGTGTTCGTTATCCGAACACAAAAACCTTTCGCGGCAGTGTTTGTTGTCGATTTATTCGCAGTACGAACTGCTCGTTAACCGATCACCTACTGTACTCAAGTAATAAATAATCAACAAATATATGAAATAAAAATTTGTTACAGAAGCTGAAACTCAACCCTTAGTCTGGGTTTATTATTTAAATAGGCGATACTAACTGGGTTTCTTTAATACAATACTTCTTTTCGTTTAAACTCCATATTGAATGCAATTATAATTAAATATGGCGTTAATAATATCAAATTTATTTGACATTGCATTCGGCAGAAATGGCTTGATTTTTCTACTGAAATTATTCAAACTTTTTGAATAACTTTCGTGATATTCATATCGAAATCTCCAAAATATTTTATTCGATGTCATTCATAATATTTTTCCGAAATTTTCGGTTATTTATAAGAATTTATAAGAACTGATCAGAACCAAAATAGATATTATGAGACCCTCGATTGCCATACATGAATAATGCATAGTGTGACCTATATAGAATGATTTGATTCGATATTGAGTTAATGAAACAGTATGTTATTTAAATTTATTCACGAATAAAAATAGTATTAATTTATCTAGTCTTGGAAATAGAGCGATTGATTTAAATCAAATACTGAATGAGATCGGATTGTCAGGTTACTTGAAAATATTCATCATAAAAAAGGCTTGCTATTGTTGCTTGCATTTTTTTATACACACTTGATCTATTTACATTCCTGTCCAGATTAACTTTTGTATCTATCATATAATTAAAAATACTTGACATAAAATTTAGCTTGTTCGGTAAAGTTTTACAATATTAACACAGTCATATTTTTTGGGAATCACATATCAACAGCTGATATGTTATCAGTCAGTGGATGAAAGACAACCAGCGCCTCATTTCCATGAAGGTATGTGGTATCAATCCAATATTGTAAATGAATCGGAAATGATATCAACAAAAAAATTACAACTAAACTAAGAAATCGATAAGTATCTTTGACGCTAGGTAGCAGCATCATTATAACAGGATGGCATCAAGACAAAATAGGTAAAGAAGGGATTTAATTATAAAACATGACTTAAGTACTAAAATTTTAATAGAAATTAACACAAAACTGAATTTTTGTTTGTCTGTATTTTGCATTTTTGTATTGCTATATTGAAAATAGGAAATGTTTGAAACTTTCAAAACATTTTCTTTACACCCTCGGAAGGTTTTTGGATTGATACAACATGTGAAAGCACCCCTGAAAAGTTTTTTGACCATTACAAAAGCTCTTACGAAACTGTGAACCACGTCTCACTTTGAGAATGACATTTTGCATACTATCAATTATTCATAAACTTAATTTGATTTTTGAATAAATATTTCACTGAATAAATAATATTTTAAAAAGTACTCACCCTAATCGATTACTTTAAATCTAATCAAGAAATATTGGTGATGAGAATATGTACCTTGGTACTAGCTTTGCGAAACTGTCACACTTTGAAGTTATGGATTTTTAATGACATTTTGCAGACCATCGATTGTTCTGTTAAACTAAATTCAATTTTCTAATAAATTCTTAGTAGTATAGTTTAATAGTTCACTTTGATCGAGGGGCATTGCAACGCATGCCGGGTATTCCCTAGTAATTAATGATTTTAATTATAATGTACTAGCTTTCGGAGCGAAATAATATCAATAATCCATGAGTTAAAAGGTGATAAGGTGTCGATGTGTAGCATCAGGTGTCGTAAATACAATTAAGAGTTTCATTAAAAAGGTATGAAAGCGTGTTCATTATTCGTTTTTTTATATATAAATATAACAATTAAAAAGTCACAAATTCACACGACCCCGAGAAAACAGAAATTTGCATCAAGCGACGAATTGCATCGCGAATGACCTGCGTTTGGTGTTAGATGTTATTTCTTCATGGGAATATCGAAGTTTCTTTTTAAATGATACAAAATACCAACCGCGTTAAATATTTCATTGTTATGTCAATTATTTACAACATTCCAAGTTGCAATAATCCGACTGGAATTTCTTTGAACGGTCTTTACATTACTGTAAAGAGCTAATTAATATAATATGATTCATTAAGTAAATGATCTTTTTGCATGGTTTATGAAGGATTCTTTACTTTGATAGATAGATAAACACCTATGTGGAGTTTTCTCTAGAGCAATCATCGAAAAATTTTCATCAATAATTTACTCAATTAACTCCCTGACTGCGTCGTCCGAAAATCACATAAAAAGACTGGGTGTAGTTGTTTATTGTCGATAGTTGACCTCCACATTGTTAACACTTTGGAATATCCTTTAAATTTGGTCGGCAGAGAACTAGTTAAATATTTATTTGATTTGATAGAAAATTTAAATAACATGCAAAAAAAAAACACTACAAATATGTGAAGCTTTCTAGATAATTATCCGGTATAATATTCTTTGTATATTTGGCAGAAAATTTATAGAAATTCATTTTAATTCAGCTTTATCGTAAAGTCTATAGGTGGAATAGCAAGTAATCAAACTCTATTTTATTTTCAATCCGATATAAGGTAAACGTGATTGGCGCTTTTGTATGAATATACTGTCGATAGAAAAATATCGCAAAAGCTTCGGAGAATTAAATAGACTTTTGTATGTATTATATTTATATAATGTAATAGTTCCATTGAAAAATATCGGTTGCTAAAGGAATAAAAATCTTTTGATATTAAAAGACATTTCCAATATACCGTTAGATTTTATATATCAACAAAAGTTATTTGCAAAATTTTCGCTCGACTATATTTCAATGTAAGCGATAAAAGCATTCTGTTTTTGTTCCGCATAAAGAAATAGAGAGAGAGCTTTTAAAAATAGCTTTCAACTTGTCCGTTTTTACGGTATCGTGTAATAGAAAAAGTATTGGCAATATATTTTGATAGTTCTCTGTGACACTAATAACGATTTGGTGTCAAAGTGAACTTTTGTTAGTAGTCAAGCTACATAATGTTTTACCATAATGGCTAATATATTAGTGTTTTCTTAGAAACTTCCAGACATAAAGCATTATTTATATATCTATATCCGTACTGTTTACTAAATTGAGAAGATTATAGATTAATGTTTTTTAAAATGGAAATACACTCCAAATTACGAGATACATAATGTTTAACATTACCGTATAAATAGAAAATTTATATAAAGAGACGCTAATAAAAAGACAAGGAAAATATACGAAATCAAAATATAGCTTCTATTATATAGAACTCAGTGTAAATATATGTTAGATATTGATTTCAAATTCAATTTGAAAATGAGTTCCGAGAAATCAACGTTAAAAATATCCACTGTTTGTTTTAATATAATAATGAAATATTTATAATTGTCAGATGTTAAACCTATATTTAATATTTAAGATATTTCTAAAAAACACTTCTTTATTTTTACGTCTGTTAATTATTTTATTTTAAATTGCGTTGTTGTCTTTCAACATTCTAACCTTCTTCTTTCATTCATTTGGCGAATAACAACATTAATTGAATGTATTGAAATTATATTTAAGACTGTCATTTAGATACGTCATCATTAAAAAGTATTAATATTCAACGCAAAATGGCAGAATAAAATCATGTGTAAGTAAATTCACCGAAGTAAAAATTTACGAGAAAATATGTTCAATTTCTTTTCAGCGTCGTTTTATGATATCGTTCTACTTTTATTGCACTTTTATGTGACAAATTTACAATTTACGTGACAGTATTAAAACATTGTTGATGCCATTTCATTTCAATGAGAAAAGAGTAGAGCCGTTTCTATTTATACGTTGTTTTTAAGCATAAAACTTGTTATTTTACATTCATGGAAAGGCATGATATTTTAAATAATTAAAACAATTTTTTTGGTACTTATTTTCACAATATACTTCATAATCAGGCCCGGTTTCGCTCATCACAAGCATTATTAACTGACATTTATCTTAAATGTCACCACTCACATTTATAAAACCTCTTAAAATGGAACATGCAACTGAGCGATAACGGTTCTTCTGATCATAAAATATATTGTGGATATGTATTTTATTATTTAAAATATTATAGTTCTGTAATATATATAGTTAAAAGGAAAGCATGATTAAATATAAACCAATAAAATTTACAATATCAACTGCGGAAAGCTTAATTGCATTCTAAAACTATGTTCACTACGCACGCTGTCCGAGTTTCACCTTTCGATATCTTCAGGCATTCTATAACAGGGATGCAATAGAACTGACAGATATTTAAATGTTTTCACCGTTTATATAGACTATATATTTATATAGAGGAATTACAAAAACACACCATAAAGCTAGGAGCTAAATACAAAAATATCTGAAAGAAAAATTAATGGCTTTTAATTTGATTATAAAAGTGATCAAAAAATTGCTCAATATAATCTTTTAATCAATACAGATTATGACTTTTGAGCTGTGATGAGAGTTTTTACGCAATATGCATTACATCAGTGTGATAGAAGCCTGAAGATATCAAATACGAAACCCGGGCCGTGAGTGATAAAACATGTAGAATTTTACACATTTTCAACAAGAGACTTTAGAAAATTGTTTTATTTATTGTATTTATTAAAAAAACTAATCATTTTTTAAGAATTTTATGCTGACTGTGATAAATTTTGAGCAGCGTAAAAAATACCGAATCAACTCTGTATCTGTATGTTTGCAACAGTAATTGGAAGTTAGTTATTTTTGGATGTAAAGTACTTAAGCTTTTTTGTGATAAAAATATACCAAAGAATCCCCCAAAATATTTATTTTAGGATAATAAACTTGTATACCTGCTGATTTTTGTTGTTGTGAGAATATATTTCAAAATTTTATTTAAGTATTTTTTTATCAATATTGGTCTTCGACAATAATTTTTATGTACTTATATTTTATTCATAAGAGGAGTTTTTATTTCTAAATTGAGAAAAATATCTCGTACAAACTTTTAATGAACAGTGAAAATTAATATAAGTTTTGTAGTTATTTTCATTAATTCAATCATTATTGGAATAATGTCGATCACATGTATTTTGCTAAAATCGTAAGCTGGGAGTATATTCATAAACAATATCACGGCTTCAATTTAAAAGTCAAAACGGTATGATTAAAGTCACTTAATGAATAATTATCGCTTAAAAAAGAAAGTCGAAAAAGTTCTTTATACTTTAACCACATTTTCTAATAATTCCTTGTAACTCCTGAAAAACATGTAAAAAAAAAGCATTTAATAAGTGAGCGCTGCTTCAAAGTTTTAATGAGTGTAGTAATATAAGCAGCACTTAAGGGTTGGATGTAAATAAGTCTAGGGTGAAATAAAACATATTGACTTTAAGGTGTTCAATGTCGCTTCTTGGTCGAAAGGCATTATATTTCAACAACTTAACACAGTGTATAGAACTATATCCGTAATTTTATATTATCAAGATTTGGAAAGGTTTCACTCGTCATGCGATGAGCAAAACCAATCTCTGGAGCTGTGTAATAGATTTAACCGTTTTATTATTAAGATTTTCTACAACTTAATTGTCAAAATCACTTTGATACTTTTATAATATAATATACAGTTGTGAAAATAGTACCTGTTACTATGTTTTGTTATTTAAATATAATACCTTTTCACAAAGAAATGAGTGTTAGCAACTTAAAAGTCAATACCTTCTTTATCTCACCCATAATTTTTTGTGTTTTATCATTGAAATTAAATGCTTTTCCAACAAAAAGTGGCAAATATTATCAGTTATTTGATAACGATCATGATAAACGAAGCTGATATAAAACATTGGAATTATTACTTAAAATTGTGTTTTATTATGAAAATTAAGGAAAAAAATATTGATTCGAGCAATATTTCCTACAATAAACTGTAGCTGTTTTACGTATGTACTTTTAGTAGAGTAACAAATTGAATGCAATGTTTTGTTATTATTTCTAAAAAATAAATTCAAACAACAATGTAATTTGAATAAAATCACTGGAATTATACCATAAGCATTCATTTATATATTCATATCGAATAGATATTTGATAAATAATTGCGATAATGGAAAGATTATTAGTTTTAATGCCAAAAGAGTAATGTATTTAATTATGTTTGGAGATTAAATCTATAAAATACTTAGATTGAATTTTCTTTTCATATTAAAAACAAAAAATAGCTTTTATAGAATTATTGTAATGTGTAAAATTAATGTCATTACTATTTAGTACGTAGAGACTTGTTAATAATGTTATTATTTATACAAAGAAAGTGTTTCGCTTCTACGTTTCACAAAGGGCCATGAATAATTTCTATCAAAATAAATATGATAAGAGAAATTTCCCAAGAATAAAGTGGTAGCACACAGCTTCCAGTTGAATACAACATTTTTTATACGAGGATAATATTTATAAAAAAATAAGCATATTTTTTTAAATCGTTATTAGTTACATTGGAATGGTATCCGTATTGAGACATGCTATTTATCTTTACGATTAACAAAATCTTACCTTGAAGTGAATTGATTTCCAATAAAGTAGTTTATTGTAGTCTTTAATACTACGTTTTTCACTCGTGTTGTCTGTCAATTCTTAGTGAAAAGGAGTCGTTTTTATAAAAATATAACATAATCTTTCGACAGCTCATAGTTCTGAGCAATCCTGTTCTATACTCTATACAAAATTAAAAAAAAACGAAATATTAATCGACTCTATGTTGTAACCCTCAAGTTCGCTTACTGTATTTATAACAGATTAATCGTTATCTTTGTATAGCCGGGATTATATCTTACGAGTAAGAAATTTGGAAACAAATGACGGAATAAATGGAATTTAATATTGTTTTTTTTTAAATATTAATTTGGTAATATTTTTATGATAAATAGATGTACAGGTATAAAGTGCGTTTTTTTTAATGATGAAACTTCTCATATAAGTTATTAGACATATTTATTTTCTTGACAACAAGCGTCGGATTATCATATATACAATTTTCTGCATGTGTTGACATCATAGACATTTTTACGCTATTAAAATGTTAAATTTGTGCCAAAAAACGTTGCATTAATACGTATGAAAATTCATTTATTTTTCTTGATAGTAAACCCGAGAAAACTTCTCTACCACTGATGCAGATGGGGAGGGAGTTTTTCGTTGGCGGTGTGAGGCAAGGGTGATAAAATCCACGAGCCAATCAGCTTTCGAGTTTAGTTATCCGCCATCATCATTTTTTCCTGCTATATAATAATATAATATCTATTCCCCGTTTGAGCGTTGAATGCATTTCCGCCAGTGGTGTATTTATAAACGTGCTAATAGATTCAACATAATTTTGTCGAGATAATCTTGGAAAATCAGCATATTTCTTAAAAAAATATTATTTATCTATCTAATTTTGGTTATCATGACGGAATTGTGATGTTATAAATCAATAATATATTTTATTATATATTGAATAAAAACACTTATGTATGGTATGGGACAATTATTGTAAAAGTCAACGTATGACTTTAATTAATTTCGAGATGAAATTATCTATTTAATTTAAACTGATTTTGAATTTTAAAATTACTGATGATTTCGAAATTATCATTTCAAAAATTATGTAAGAAAGAATTTATTTCAAATCACGAAAACAATTGATTGATAGCAATTTTTGGAAAAGTGGAAAAACGAAGGGTTAGTTTTCTGCTGTTCAATCTTTATCATATTTAATCGTGATCTCTGAGAGGGAAATTTTCGCAAATGCAACCCTTCTATATTTATCTGCATTCTGTTCAGTAAATTTAAAATGCAATACACTTTTAACTTTTTTTTTTTATCTTTTTTTTTTCTTGTTAACTGTCCCTTCTTGATAGAAATGTACGATATCCCAGATTAACTTTCACTTCGAGAAATGCATTACATCTATTTACCACATTTTGGATTTTTTATCTCTGATGAGGGTAAGATGAAAAAGCTATCGACTATATACATTATAATTTTGTAAAACAAATTGCTATTTTTTCACCGTTTTATAATGGAGTTCTACCAAGCAAATGCCAATTCAATCAATAGAAAGGCATGATATTTTAAATAATAAAAACACATTTTTTTAGTACTATTCCCACAACGTATTTTATGATCAGGATCGGTTTCGATCATTGCGATACTTATAAAGTGCTTTACAAATACACCTATGAAAGGTAAATTATTTTATTTGATAGACATCCCGAGTTGATAATGCTCGAAATGACCAAAATCGGTACTTATCATAAAATATAATGTGGAAATAGTACTAAAAAAATGTTTTCTTTATATTAGTAAATAAATGTATATTTCTTTTGAGTTATGCGAAGTCAAAGTGAGAATTCGTCATCTTTGATAACATCAAATTCTATGTTCCAGGTATTTTTTTGTCAAGTCATGGATATGAATTGTTTCTTCTTCTAAATTGTGGATGTAGTTTTCCTATTAGGATGCCAATAGTTAGATCATCAATGTTCAACTGTATTACTTCGAATGTCGACATATTTAATGTGGAGGAGAGTGAGCTACGATGAACACTATTTTTTGATGTATAAAGCAAATTTGCCCCAGCTAGTTTGGTTGGCTTTTTTGTTAATCTTGATATTTTTTGCTTTTTATTTCCAATGATACTTTTTTGAATATTTTCTACGTTGCAAAAGCAATTAACCCAACGAGAATGTATCAAATATATTATATAATTCGTTTGAGATATTCAAACGCAATACTTGTCCAATAATTGGCAATTATAAATGTACCCAACCCCGTCACTGGTTAAGTGAGAAATAAGATACGAGTTGCAATATGCGCATACATTTAAGCACAAAATGTACGATATCTAGATTTTATTCATTTCCAATTGAAACGTGTCACTGGGTATATGAGTTGCATCAAAGTATCATAGATTCCCACATATAGAGTAACAGATATAGTTATAGGCCACTGTCCAATTATGGGCCACTCAGCGGTAAAAGATAATGAAAATTATTTTAGAACGTAAGTTGTGATAATGAACATAATTCATACATGTCATCTTTAACAGTGACGGCTGTGGAGTTATGAAAAAAATACGACTCTGACATGACACGACATTGACCAAAAACACGACAAAGTTTAAATTTGTAAGTTTTTTCCTATCTTTTCCATTTATGTGTATTAAATTAAAAAATCAACCTCCCAATCCGGTAAATTTTCACTGAGACATTCTTCAAAATCGTCTTATCGAACGTTTTTCACCACTCTAACTTCAACATCTCAGTCCTGGCAACAGTATATACTTCAGTTCTTGTACATAATTTGTTGTATTTATAACAGCTCCTTTCAGACATTTTACAGTACACCTTCTATGACCCTAGTCTTGTAATTTATCTTAACGATAAGATCAAAAAATATTTTAATAAATTTATTTTAAAATTAGAGCCTTCGATTTAGTATTTTATTACATAATAAGCCTGACCTGTTTATTTTAAGTAGAAAAATGAAGGCTGACGAATGTTTGGAAAGTTTGGAAAGCCGATAAAATTTTGAGTGTGGCCGATCAATTTCATTTTTTTTTTGATTATATTTTTGTTAAATATCATGAAAAAGTTTCAATAATCACTTCTAATCCTATAATTCCGATGTATACAATAGATCGGTTTTAATTATATATTATATAGAGTGTTGCAATAAGTGCGCTGATTATTTTTTGTTATAGCAACCATGTTGGGACATCTATCAAAATTTTCTATCAATTGTTTAACAGAGTTCGGAAAATTACTATAAAATGCTATGAACTTGATCAACGTGTGAAAATTATCAAATTTGGACAGACATTCTGCACGTGCGATTTGAGGGCATAGAACTCGCTGCTAAGATTTTTTGATTTTAGGCCTTTACACTTCTTCCTTGAAAGTTATTTAAATCGCAAGTCTTTGCAAATAAGTCGCAAACAATAGACGACCTTAAAGTTAATATAACAAACGCCATCCAATAAATTCAGAGAGATATATCTATATATGTGACATTTCATTGAAAATTAGTCTTCCTGAATACCTGCCACCAAGGCAAACATTTGAATGACGTTGTATTCCACCCTCGATGCTATAACATACATTCAAATATATAAAAAAAATAGTGGATATCTTACATACAACTCGCTTTATTTACATTTACGCCATTTTTGAGAGTCCCTATTGAAAGGCCTTTAGATAATTACTTAAATCCATAGTTAGTTATTCTCATCAGTTGATGTCTATACCTTATAAGCATTAGTGTTGTTATTTAAATAAAATAATAAAATTATGATCTTCGTGAGTCATAACTTTTGTGATATTTATTCTCGTTTGCTTATTTATGGTTTAATAAATATTTATTTGAATTCAGAATACAGTAAACATAATATAAACTTGTTTAATATTACATTTATAAGAAAATTTCATAATCCACCTATCAAAACGAATACTTCTTAAACTGTGAGAAAAAATTTTCATATGCATAAAAATACTAGTAGTTTCAATACGCCTTTACAAATAATTTTAGTTTGCAACAGTTATGTTAGATTTTAGATAGATCAATCAAATGTCTCGCCTTAAATAAAATTGACGTTTTGTAAGTACATATACTATATTAAGAAAGGCTTGTTTAAGCACAATCACACAGTCAAAATATTATATATGACGATTAAATAATTCGTATATCTATTAAAAACGGATTTTTTTGATAGTATGGATTGATAAATTTAATATAAGCTAGATTCTTCAACATAACTTAATGTCTGCAACTATTAACAAATATAATGTCTTATAATATATATATATATATATTGTATTTTATCATACTTAAAGGAAATATTAATTCAATGCAATTTATGTTCATGTACTGATAGAGAAGTTTCTTTACTAATATCACAGTTTATTCAGACCTTCTTCTCAAGTCAAAACCAAAAAGTTGCAGAAAGGCTGGAAATTGGCGTGTTCGTGTGTGTTTGTGAACTGATTTACACAAAGTAATTTACTTTGCCACATGTGTGAATGACTCATTTGATTTCTTGAAAGCAATTTTGGTTCCTATATAAAACTTATTTGATATACGACCTAAGTGCAAATATTTTCATCTCATTGAAAGGATTTTCCATTTATTTTCCATTAAGAGACAAGTTTTTTAATTAATCGATTATTTTTATCG
Organism: Himalopsyche japonica; assembly: GCA_028555115.1. NCBI lineage: Eukaryota > Metazoa > Arthropoda > Insecta > Trichoptera > Rhyacophilidae > Himalopsyche > Himalopsyche japonica. The sequence continues at coordinate 62,757 of JAHFWJ010000477.1, read as the reverse complement.
TACGTAAATAATTCACTATCAATACTAAGCTAATCTAAGTGATTATTATTTCAAAAGAAACAAACCAACTTTCTCAATCAAAATAACCAGAAGATTTCAAATCAAATACAAAAATCCGCGTAAAGAATATTTCAAAAAACATTCCAGATGTGATTATGTTATTATAAATGTACTTGGAGAGATTTTCGTGATGAATAAGGTTGAATAAAAATATATGTTTTCAGTACCAACGCATTGTAACCTAATGTCACGAAGACTTTAGCAAATCAGTAGAGTAAATAATATTAAAAACTATCCGAGGAAATAATTATTTAAATTGTATTAGACTGTGGGTAAAGCAATGTTTTGCACTCCAGTTTCATCAATTTATAAATTCAATATTTTCGATGGATTAGGCAATACTATTATTAACAAGTTCATAAATTAAAAAATAACACGACTACGTCTCCGATATTGTACAGTATAATTCGGCAGTTTTTTTTCCTATCTTTGCCATTTATGTGCATTAAATTAAAGATCTACTAACCAATCAAGAAAATTTTTCGTTGATATAATTTTCAAAATCGTCTTATCGATAAAGTAGTCTAAGTAGGACTTTGACTCCTCAACTCTGGTTACTATGTGTGTTTCGCTTTTTTGAGAAACATCTTAATATTTATGTTTATGTAGTAACATAAACAGTGAACCTAATTTTAAGTTAGAAATTAAAAGTTTATTAACCCTCTACGTCGAGTAATCAAACGAATGATCTCAGTGATTTTTTAAATCGAAAATTAGAAAGTCTGTATAACTTACTAATGAATAACTTTACGATACATTAATTACATGCAAAAACTCTTTTTTAAGAATCGATACACGTGCCACATCAAGTAACACACCACGTGGAATAAAAACGTTATGAATGTTAATTTATGTTACTATAATTTCGTTTTCTTTACAATTAAGCTTACAAAACTTTATAAGCTCGTTAATATTAAAATTTTAATTAACTCGCATCTGATAAAATAAATCTTCCACATAGCTTTCCGTTTGACGACTGTTCATATAACATCGTAATTTATTCTTGGATGCCTTGAAATTCAATTCGCTGCAATATATCATGCCACAAATACATGAAAGTAGTATGCGAGCATACATAATATTTTACGTATATACTCTCATATGCAAGGAGCGAACCAACGAATTGAATTTTGAAGCAATCAAAAACAGGATCGAATAATTTATTAATATAATAAATGCAATACAATCCAGTCGCACTGAAACGTCTAAGGAGTATAAAAAAACTGAGAAAGCGAATTTCCATATAAACAATATCATTTTATTTTTTTTGGATGTCGATTATTTTTATTTAAGCAAATAAAAAATATAAGTGTCTTCATAACATTATAAAATTTAAAAAAAAGTCTGTTGCTAAAAATTTATAATTCCGTGCTAACAAATGGGTTATGAACTAAAAAAAATTATCATTTATGAATACTTAAAATACAATATCTAAGTAATAAAAATTTAAGCCCAATAAACTATTACCGCATTATTGCCAACTTTATTATTCGTTATAAAATTAAAAAAACTGTACTCAAAATTGTGTTTTATTGATAAAAATATGATGCATTTGCGAAAAAGTGACAAGTAATAGAACGTAGATGAATGCTAAGTGAGCAGTTGCGGTCCGCCCTCATACGGGCCAATTGGCTATACTGACTTTATCTCAACCAAGTTCAATATTGAGGCATGCGATAAATGTGCAACATCATATGGGAATATTCTTGATTTCTTTTAGGATTCAACGTGGAGTAAATTCAACTTTTTCGCCACATAAATTAATTAATTTGCCCGGAAAGTAACGTTTCCTTGTTTGTTTTCTCTATTTCTTTTGTTTTTTTTACTAAGCAGTTTGGTTTAAAGATCTCGTCCTAGATTTCAAGCCAAGCTTTTTTGGTTTTTACTTCAATGAATTACCATAAAAATTTGATTGAATTATTTGATAATAAGAGATTATTAGTTATTTTAAACTGATGGATTATACTAGGATCAAATATATCTATATTCAGTGAATTAGCAATTTTACTTATATTTTAATATTGAACAATATATTATATAATGAATGTTTCAAATCTCACCAAAAATATTAATTAATAATTCTGAACAAAACAAAAAATAAATTATCACTTAGTGTTGGCGCCTCTCGATTGACGTGGATGTTTTTTTTTTGACGGATTTAAGGATATTTTTTATATATTAATACATGTATATTTATATAATAGGTTTTAGATTCGTTTCTGGTGTGCTCGTAAATATTGAAATTGAATTCTCGGTGATATAAATCGAATAAATGACCGGATATTTTGAGCAGTTATTTCCTTCTCGGAAAATACGTTCATTAGTGAACAGTTTGTTTTGTTTTGGTCGTAAATATTATTGCTTTTTTCTTATTTTCGCAAACTTTTGCGGCCATTCTGACGACAGTTTCGAAAAGGTGAGTATTACATTCATAAATAGAATAAAAATAAATGCTTTTTTATTAATAACATAAAACTTAAATGAATTCTCCTTGTCGAGTGAAAAATATAATACTTTTTAGCTTTTTCATACGTCTATATAATTTAAAAGTTTGGAATACTCACTGCTAATAAATGATATGACAAAAGCTATAATGTTCGAAATTCACTGTGAGCGTCAGCATTTTTAATTGAAATTGTTTTCCAATGTATGCAAATACTCGTAGAAACTAAATGTTATTCGTAATCAGAACATGTCTTAATGACGAAATAAATACAAAAATAATTAGTAAAAATAAAATTCAGTCGTCTTAGATATTTTTTTTTCCTTTCTAAATTTACCAACTAAAGCTAAAAATCATAAAGACAAGTGATAATGTCGATATTTATTCAGTATACATATAAAAAATACTTTCAACGTAAAAGTAATTTTGTAGCGCACTGTTCTATGATATAACAAAAAAAAATCTTCTTGTTTCCGTTGCGATAGAACTTTCTGTATATAAAGAATGATAAATTTGGTTGGTTAATATAATATTCCCACTAATAGTGCTAACTAAAGAACTGCGTAGAATAAAATAGAATTTATCATTTTCAATTTATCAAATAAGTTTAATATAAAATGTGCAAAATATCAGGCAATTCTTTAGCATCCCCTACTAGACTAAAATCGTCTACATGCCACCAAATAAGCAAACTGACAGAAAAACTTATACAAATATTTAATAAAAACTTTTTGGGCCTTAATCTTATTGCAAAATCCTTTAGATGACATTTCTCATCCTAGATTTAAACATGTTTTTACTATCTATACATATAAAACTGAATGTTTCTTCTTTATGCATTCTTGCTATATTAAGGATAAAAAATGAGCTTGAAACTTTCAAAACATGTTCTTTCCACCCTCGCGAAGGTTTCTGGATTACTGCAAACACATGACAACACATCTCAGTAGTGTTTAAACCATTACAAAACTCTTATAAACTTTCAACCATGTCACTCTATACGAAAACATTTTGCATAATGTCAATTGTTCATAAACTAAATTTGACTTTGGAATAAACTTTTCACTGAATAAAAAGTACTCATCCAAATCGATTATTTTGAATCTAATCAAGAACTATCGGTATTTTAAATAGGTAACTAGGTACCCGCTTTGCGAAACTGTCATGTTTAAGTTGTTAACTGTCGCTTCTTGATGGAAAGCCATAATATTTTAAATAATAAAAACACATTTTTTAGTAGTCATTTACATAGTATACTGTATGATCAGGACGGGTTTCGCTCATCGCGATTAATTTTTCATGTCTTTCCATCAAGAAGTGACAGTAAACACCTTGAAAGTGTACACGCTTTTTATGCGAAAATATTGCTTTATTTGTATTTTCAAGACTTTTCAACATTATTTCATAAATTTTTGAAAAAACTTTTATTTTGAATTCAACATTTTCATTTTAATATATATTTGGTTATAAAATTATCAATTCAAATACTTTATTTAGCATATCATCACATATTAAATAACTTTATTTGTTTCTATCATTTGCTATGTTTAAAAAATAATTACCAGAAAAATATGTTTTTCACTGAGCTATAATTAGAGTGGTCCATTATTTTTATTTTACATCACGAAATGTTCCTTCACAGGAAGAGTTTGGAAATCCATTAATTTTGCTAAGACGCTTTTTTTATTTTACAACACGGTCGATTAATTTTATTTTTACATAAATAAAAGCGTTCTTATTTGCGGGGAGTATTCTGTCGGAAAATATGACAAATTGTTATAGCATTTTTTTTTATTTAAAAAAGAGGACGCGATTTAAAAAAATATATACCGTGCACGTATGAGAAAAAATGTCAAAAAAGAAAGTTTTTTATAATGTCGCGGGAAAAACTTCACCTAGTATTCCATTAACTTAAATAAAAAACTCATCCCTCAATAGAAAGTATCTATTCATCTTTATCGGGAAAGAGTTTCATAAACAGCTGTAAATATTTCCCATGGGTTTATTTTTGTACTTCAAAAGAATGAAAATATACAAAGAAGAAAAAACACCGTCTAATTTATTATTTTCTTTTAACAAAATAACAGTTTAAGTGATTAGTTTTTTGATTAAATTTGCTTTACTTAAAACCTTTTCGGAATATTATAAAACGTGTAAAGCAAAATATGATATTAAACCGTTGTTGCCTATTACGCGACAAGATTTCATTAAAATATCAAAAAATTAATTATTATTTTTAAATAATTATAATCTTATTTCTGCTTTTTGATCAGAGTGATGAGTTCAGCCATTACTATCTTAAATTTGACATTTTTATTTCTCTGGAATTTTTTCCATATAGGCATATAGGTCAACAAAAGTAAAAAAATATATCACACAGAAATTAATTATTTTAAATATAACCACAGAATTAAGTTATAGATGTTGATAGCTGTTTCGGCTTGCATCATCGACAGAACTATTATCAAATAATCAGATCACATAACGTAACTTCATATACGCGAAAATGATTCTCAAATTATTGCACTAAAAGCCTGAAGATATTAAGCTAAATCAGTAATTAATATAGGATGATCATTTAAACAACTAAATTAATATTAACTCATCGGCACTGCATAAAGCATTAAAAGGGTTTCAAGTTATAACGCATAATTAATAAATTTCAATCCATGTATAAAAAGCAATAAATATTCCTTGTAACCAAAAATAATTGAATATCATTGAAATGGTGAAAATCTAGTGTTCACTTTAAAGGAGTTTTCACCGTTTTATAATGGAGTTCTGCCAAGTAAATGGCAATTCAATCAATAAAGTTTTCAATCACTTCTTGGTGGAAAGACATTATATTTCAATGATAAAAAACACACTGCTTAGTATTTAATATTTCCACAATTTGGTATAACTAAAATCAGGACCGGTTTATCGCCAGCAATATCAACTAATGCATAAACTCAAAATTTTGTATTACATAATTAGCGCTATTTTTTGGTTAATGATTTAAATATTTAGTGTTCGTATAAGAAAAAAAGTCAAAGAAGTCCATGTTCCAACTGGCGAGAAAATATTGCATAAAGTGTTATCAAAAGACAAATGAATAATACGGTCGATGTTGACACACGGCACGGAAATATTTATTTGTAAAAAAAGCTCTATGATTCTTTTAATGGTGTCTTCTTGGCACAAACGTGGAGACACAAAAAACTTTGCTTTCAGAGTTACACCATTCAAAGGGAGAACTTTTCAAAAGGCTGTGCTACATAAAAAAAAAGTTTATTTTTGAAACGAGCGTACTTGACTCGGTAATAGTTTTGTGTATGAAAAGATGAAGGTGGTTGATGCCTCTTGAGACAGATCTGTTTAAATGGCGACCATTCTCAATGATACTTATGTTTTATAAAAATATTATTGAAATAAATTAACTGAAAAATATACTTAAGTAGTTAAAACACCGACATTCAAACTAAAGTGTACATATCGCTTCAATGCCGAAATTTTATTTTGAAAGTCGCTTTAAGCTTCATACAAATTCCAGAATTTTAAAACCAGTTAAAAGAATTTCCTTATCTATTTTATGTATATTCGTGTGTGCATCTGTATGCATGTGCGTGAGTATTTGTAGTTTTATATGTAACTATATTGTATATAATATCCATATGAATAGGATTCTTTGTGGATTGCTCAGCTCCATAACGGTACAAAAATAATACAGCAAATAAATCAATACATAAGAAGAAGAAGACTTGAAGAGTTTTGATGTTAACGTATCATATATTTATTAACAGTTATCAAATTGAGCTGAATGTGACTTTACTCAAGTAAATACTTTGGAAGAATATCTACAAAAATGTCTCGATATTTCATACGTAAGCAGTTAATGGGATATCTTTTTATTTATTGATTTTAATAATTGTAAATGATTTGTAATTAAAATTGATTCACCGTCAAAATAATGAAGCCAAACAAAAAGTTTTCTAGTTTAATAATTTATAAAAGATTAATAGAACTTAACGATAAGTTGTAAGCTATAACTTCCTTTTTCTACAAATAACAAAAAGCTATAGATAAAATCACATTACCTTTCATTAATGTTTCCCAATTAACGTAATCAGTAATCACTCGACTCGTTCTTTCGGTTGAAATCTCTCGTCTATCACTTTAGTTCTTCTTTAATCATCATTGGTTAGCGCTGCACCGAGTCTATAAAATTGATTAAAATCCCTGATAACCTTTTCATGAAATAGATATCATTTACTGAATTTACTCGGCTCTCAACAGTGGCGTCTCAAAATACGAGGTAGATTTTATATCAGTCTAAGAAGGGTGTCTCATAAACATGCACAAGAAGTATTTTTTAGTAGATTTTAGTTATGTTATTTGCAATGCAATAATATCATTTAGAATGTCTGTATATGGACAACAAACTGGAAAACTTGCTCAAGACGATACGCTTTTAGTCTGATTTGTTGGTCATACCAACATGAGACACAAATTTTCCTCGAACTTTCATGACAAAAATTTTAAACATGCATAACTTTTTTACGCTGCGAAATACGACCTTTATGAACGAGTGTGAAGTCGAAAAAAGGTGGGTACAACGTTGAATACCCTTGGGAACTGTGTATTTTCAGATGAGATCCGAGCAACCTGGAAATGCTGTTATAACACTATTGGTAAGAACTGAAATCATAAATGAAATGATTGGATTTTACTTGTGGAAATATATAGCATGACCGATTAAAAGAGAAGAAGATTGAGAGAAAATCATAAAGTGATAGTGAAAGTCATTTACATAATGAACTTAACAAAAATATATTTATACGTGTATATGTTATAATATACGTATATTGCATATTCATCAACTGACAGTCACTAAACACAAATAAATAGACTAAATTTGACTCTCATTATGTTCAAATCAGAAGTAGTCAAAAATAATTCGATTCCAATAGTAGTTCTAAGTAAGTGGTTCCCATATACGGCCAATAATAAATCATATTGATTTTTTAAAAAACGTTTTCAATATCATTTGTAACGGTGCGCCCACGAGGCATTACCACATGGCAACTGATGTATATAATACGGCCACGGTTAGATTTTACGTGAGAAACACTGCTATAGATATTTTTAGTAATTCGTTTAATTTATTAATTATGTAACTGACTTAAATTCGCGAGGATGTCAAAAGCCAAATTTAGACAGTGGGTGACACAGCAAGTGAAAGGATTCAATTTTAATAGAGTAATACAGTTTTTTATACAATAGAATTTAAAAAAATGTTATTTGTAAAATAAGTTATTTTTAAGTTATAAAATACAAAAATGGTATTGAAACTATGACGTTACAAAAGAAAAATATTTTCTCTTTGCTCCTTTTCTTTGCATACAAATTTATTATGAAAATTCGTTAACATAAAAAATCTTCATTCGTCAACATTTTTGTTATATAAAAGCGTTTGAGCGATACAAATTTTAAACTAAAATTTTATCAAAGCTCTGTCGATATACCAAATTTAAAAATAGTGATATTATGCGATAGTCCTTAAGCCAAGATGTTTAATTAAGAAAGCTGATCTCTGTGACTATTCAGCCCTCAGCGAGGACGACGCTGGAGCATAATGTGCAAAGTTTGCTGGATTAAACTGAATTAGTTCGTGCGATATTGAACGTGATCAAAAGTTTTATACACGGCCAAAGATCATGCAAATAAGACGAAATTAATTTCGGTGTTTGTTCTAACTTTTCTTGATTTAAATTAATTGAGGATTCGTTAATTCTTAATGTTGTTTGCAAATTATTAATAAGAGATTGTTTATATTTCATTTTTAAATCAATTTATTTCATTTTGATGTATATTATACGACTATTTTTCTTAGTTCTTGAACGTTTAGTTTACATGCTAAGTGTTAACGTGATAATGCTAATTATATAGAATGATAATTTATTTTTGATATATGAACAAACAATGAACAAAAAATTGATTTTAAAAGGTTTTAAAATCAATATTTTCGATTAACAAGTTGTTTATTTTGTCAATAAGCTCACTTCACTTCTAAGAATCCTTACAATAGTGAAAAGTATTGAGTCAATTTTAAGAGGATCCAAATAACCTTAACTAAGCTATTTGGAGCACTTGAAATGGGTAGACGTTTGTTCTTTTTCTATAATCATTAAACTAATCTTTCATCAGACATATCTAGATAAAACAAACACAAATAATAATCATTCTGAGAGTAACCGTTTTATTTTCGTATTTATTTGATATAAAATACAACGTTAGAACATATTACGTGCCTCATACCTTAACACTCTCATACCACGCACACAGAGATAAATAGCCTAAATTATTTTGTCTACAAAAAGAATTAAAACTTATTTTTTTGTACTTTTTTTTTCATTTTTTGAAGCGTTGAAACTTTTCCATATCTTTTGTCATTCACGACGTAGGCTTAGCCTTTCTGTATCTTCAGGTATTCTATAACACATATACAAAAGATTTGACAAATAGTAAACGGTTTAAATCGATAATATACAAGCGGAATTACATATTTGAAATAACTTTAATAACAATTGATTTGGTTTTAATGACGTTCAATATTTTATACGATACTTTTATACACAATACATATTGGTCATGAGTTTTGACGAGCGTATTTATATTAATAATACTAAACTACCATTAATATGCGAAAATAGTTTATGATCTTAGTATTTTGGATTGTTTTCCGATATTAATTACTTGGCGAATTTCGATTTATCTTTGCTAAATCTTAATATTGATATTCTAATGTCTACAATGCAAGGGGTTTTCTCCACGTAAAAATGCTGGCAGTCATAGCACTGTAATCTATAAGTGCCAGATTTATTCCTAAAATTGAAATTATCTTTTATCGTAATAAACTAATAACATATTTTAGAACAATATCAGGATGACAATGTTTTCAATTGATTATCAGTATGGAAAGTTGCAAGAACATATATAGTTATTTTATAGTTGTTAAATGATGTTCTTAAATTAACCATTCACTGGTTAATATATAAAACTGCATTCTCACAAAGAAAAAATATATATATAAAGCAGCGGTCGTAAAGTTTTGGGACCTCATGGACCATTAAACTCACAATTTTAAATACCTTGCAATGATTCGGATCATCAAATGTTATAAAATGTAATGGTTGTTTAAATATAAAGCGTTATTAACTATAATATTTGTTCCAATTACGTAACTGCAATCCACTAAATCTTTGTCATGAACTACCGGTTGACGACTGCTTTCCAGCAAAGAAATGGCTAAAGGCCGCATTAGTTATTCAAAATTAGCGTAGAGTCGCAAGGAAAATGTTATTTTAAGACATACATTTTTTTGTTTTCAACATGATAGAAGTAAGTCACGAATATACCACCTAAAAAGGCTTAAGAATTAAAAAATACCTGTTTAAGTAAAATTTTATAACGAGCTAAATTTTACGTAAAATTTGTAAAATGGAATAAAAATGAAGTAATATGTCTCAATTAAGTTTATTGAACTCTAAAAATTTTAACTGCGATATGTTAGGCATCAATCCAAAGTTCATTCACTTCTATAGGTTTTTATGATGAACACAACTTGAGAAATGAACACATTATTCAGTTTATAAATAAAAAAAAAAAAACTCAAATAGAAAACAAAAAAAAACGTTCATGCATTTTGATAAAATCAAATGAATCATAGGAGAATATTAATAAATAAAAAAAAAACAGTCGTTCGAGCGAGTTTGATGTAACGTAACGTATGTTTTAAAAACTCCATTTGTCTGATCTAAGTCACGATTTCGTGGAATATAACGAAGATATTTATTGATTATGGGATTTTTTACTAAATCTGATAGGACTTCTATGTGTATAGGGTTGGAAATAGTACCGAAGTAAAAGTGGAATGAGGGTAAGGGCGCAGTATTTCTAGTTTAGAGGCACAGGATCGACGATTGGTTACGTGATCGCCATACGCATGGTACATATCGACCATATTTCCTGATTTTATACCGAAGAATATATGCCCAAGTTCATATCGGTTAAAGAGCTGATGTGCTGATAGAGAGATATGATGCCAAAGTAAAATAATTCTCTATTTATCAAAACCAATATAAATGTTTGTACAGAAGAAAAAAATCACATTTTTAAGACTGCTAAGAATAAAATGTGGAGTTATTAAAAAAAAAAAAAACTTAAAAATGCATATTTTCATAATTTTTGATAAAAAAATTATTACACCAACATATAATGCTGTGATTATTTTTATCTACAAGAGAAAGTACATAGGAAAAGTATAGACAGAAAGAAGTAGTACAGTTAAGTTGATTGCTTAATATTATATAATATAAACTTAAATTTGATTGATTCCTGTTCGTTTCACATTTTCATTAAGCTCTCTTAATTTCTAAAATTACTTGAAAAATAATAATAAATAATAAAATGAATTAAACCGACACAATTAAATTAATTGTTAATATTTAATGATCAACTAGCTTCCTTATACTTCCTTATTATATAAAAAGAGAAAATAAGGAAGATTACTTCAATAAGTCGATAATCTAAAAAAATAGTTTTTTATATCTGATATTTAATATCAACGTTATCTATAATGTTTTGAAATAACTAGATATCTCTAAATATCAAATTTCTTCATTGCATTTTAATCGTAGTTGAACGTAAAGTTGTAAAATCTTTGCATCATAAAATCATTATTTATATTACATCATTTTTAAAATTGAATTATAATCAAATCAGTGAATATTAAAATTATTTCAGAATTTTTATTTAGCTCCTACCCTATTTTTGTTTTGTAATTTTTCTTGTATATAATATAAGCGACGTAAACGGTTTACACATAGTATATTGTATTCGTGTGATAGAATCTCGAAGATGCCGAAGGGTGAAAAACTAACCGTCAGTGAAAAAATATGTGAAATTGTATACAGTTTGAAGAATTCCAAACAACTTAAGTTAAGAAAGAACGAACGTGCGAAACAATCCTACGATTTTGGCGTCAGACGTAGATAAATTTCGTTTAATTTACAACCACTTTCGAGCGTTCTATCTGTAAATTATTGTAAAATATATTTTTTATATTACGTGATAAGAAAACGAACGAACGTCTTTATCTAAGCCGTTTTATTGCCATTTAAAAGACAATATAACACGAAAGGCCGTGTAATGTAATGTAGTAATGGAGCTTAGAAGAAAATAAATTCGTATGATTTAGCGCCGCCATTAAAATAACACTGTGAATTGTAAGCGTAATAAATTCTCATACATAAGATTGTTTTGTGAGACCTGACAGATAATTAATTGCCATTACAAGAGAGGATAACTCATAGTCTAGTGTCAGGATGTATAGAGAAATAGAAATGTTTGCTATAGCAACATTGGTGTATGACGGCATGACAATGATTATCAGATAAATGCCAAGTCACACGGAATGAAATAAATATAGCATTGAATAGAAATAATGAATAAATATTTCAATTACTTTCAATGAGACGAATGTATAATGTGTTAATGGTTTAGTGTTTGATATGTTCATTACGCTTTGATGTATCGCTACCTGATAGCAACAGTGAAATAAATATTGTATATTTCACATTTTTTATGGGTTTCACCTTTCTGTTTCTTTATGCATTTTATCAAACGGTGTCAGTTCTATCACATCCGTGATATTGAATGTATGGAGTTATCGAAAGGTCAAACCGGAGAAATGAGATGTAAAACATGTGGAATATATTGTACAATATTTCAATAATTCGATTTTTAAAACAAAATTCTATCAAGCACCATCGGTTGATTTCTTAAAAAATAGAACCCTTCTTAGTTGTCAATTCATTAGATAGAAATTTGTTAAATTCAAATAATAATATAGAATACTTAGTACTATTTTATATTTTTAAGAACAGGACCAGTATCGTTCATGGTAAGTAGTGATACAATGCCTTTTTTTAATGTGTTAACTGTAACTTTTTAGTGAAGAGGCAATATATTTCAAATAACAAAAGCACATTTTTAAGTATTATTTCTTCGATTTTTTATGATCAGCACCGGGCTTATTCATAAATATATTGTGAAATGTAGTTAATTTACCAAACAATACTTGGTATCAAATATTTAAAGAATAATTAAAGCATCTTTTAATGATTTGAAAGCTAACGTCTCAAATTTTTAGGCAGCTGAATGTTTATAGCTGACATTCTAAAAGATACGAAAAATAACTGTGATAAAAATTTCGCATAAAAGCTCTTTTTTAATAAAATGTGATACTGAAGTTGAAGTTTTCTCCATAAGTTTGATTGAACCAATACTAATCAATTGATCTTTGAAATATTCTGAGCTGAAATATACTTTACATGGTTCAGCGGCCAGCGGATTAAACCACACCACATTTCAATCCTGTGGAAATCCGCAAACATAATCACCATCCCAAACCCGGCAAGAATCTCTGCAATCGGGTTGCAATTGATATAACAACAAAAAGTTAGGCGTGCATTTCCTATAATCTTAGTACGTAATGTGAGAGTAACTTTAATTATCAAACATCTTTATCGACACACTTAACTTATACAGCGTTTATGGGTTTAATGCGTGTCTAATTATCCGACACGCGCTGGATTTGCATAAACGATTATTTTATACTAAAGCACTAATGTGCTTCGACTAACTAAGAATTCTTTTTAAACACTTTAATAATTAATTGATTCGCCCTGTTTCATTTAATACAGGAATATGTATTTTTTGCGAACGTTAGGCTATAATGGGAAAATTGATTTGCGTAAAACTGTACTTTTATTTTTTTATTCATGTATGTCAGTTGTGGTTTGAATTCACATGAACACGCTCAGCTCTTTATAAATAATGTGATTTTGCTCATTAATATTATAAATAACATGTTTAACATAGTGTGTGAGAACAATTTAGAAATACCTTTCAAGCATTTAGAATAATGCTTTACTCTATGGTCCCGAATTATAGCACATTTAAGGCAGTTTCAGTGTAGTAGAAGTATTAACGAATAGATCCTGATCAAATAGAACACTAAAACTAACAAAAGATACAATTCTTATGGCAATGTACCATTGATTAGATGTTCTTGACCAGACCAGATATGGGCGAATGAAAACTGACATGTCAATGAATAACCTTCATATAGAGAGAAACGATATCTAATGCAACAACCAAATCTAACAATCGATACAATGCACAATCAATTTGATGGCTACGATTGGACAACTCCTTAGAAAATGAAACCGAGATGTCAATGGATAACTTTCATATGGAGAGAAACGATCGCACGTATAGCTCACAACTGGGTACATTTGGTTGACATCTTATGGGGCATGATTTGTTTTTACATAACATATCGACATTTAGTGTTTATAATATGAACTAATTGGGAATCATATAGTTTTCCAATTTCACCATACACGCGTATATTAAAATGGAGTATAACGCTATCTAGTATGCATGGAAAGTAGCTAAAAATGACGATTAATAATGTAATATCGGTGGCATATACTTGCGAATAAACGTAATAGAGTGAAGAAAACTGTATTCAACAGTCTTTAATTTGAACAAGTTAGCAATATATGGATAATAATGATTGTAACTCAATTGGTATCTTATGGCGTTTCATAATGTAACAAATTACCGAGCGTACAAAATTGATTTGCCTTCTTAACGGGGCATTAATTATTATGTAACAGTTATAGCAAAAATACTCGCTACTAATTTGAGAAATAGCCGTGACGATTCGTCTCGTTAAGCCCCGTCGCCTCTCCCCGAAGGAATGATCCAGCGACGTGTAATACATTGGTTTAATGATATTATAATTATTATACATTTTTAATGAGTATATCGAAGTCAATATTTATATTTGTATTGCGTCGGACTAACAATTTTTAAGTAAATTGATAATTACCTTTTCGATCCTGATTCTTTATTTTCATCGAATTTTTGCTTAATTTGGTTGTTTACAGCATTAGAGCATGTAATTTTTGGAAGCTGCAGCATACTGTTTCGTATAAAATTATGATATGATACACCACCACAAAAAATGACGTTTTGACTTTTAATGTGTTAAATTGTGACTTCTTGGTGTAAAAGCATGATTTTTTTAAATATTAAAACACACTTTTTGTACTTATTTCTACAATATACTTTATGAGCTTAACTGGTCCTGATCATAATATATATTGTGGAAATGAGTGCTAAAAATGTGTTTTTATTATATAAAAGAAATGAAGTTTTGATTTTAATTGATAAAAAAGCTCGTAGAAACGCAAAGCTCTGGTCGTAAGTGACAAATATTTGGGAAATTCGCAAAAAATATTTTGGGACAAAGCAAACTTAATATACAACTTAACTATTGCAAATTTGAATGGGTTTTGCATAAAAATCGTGTCATATTTGACATTTGTATTTTTTTTTTGTTCGCCAGCAGATAAAAACTCTGGAATATTGTTTGAAATATATTTTTTTAGAACCTTCTTATTTCAATTAGGAGTGTAAAATTGATTGGTACAATTAATGGTGATTTAATTGTAAATACTTTTTTCAATGTATGTTTTTGCACGCCACTTATAACAGGCAGTATTAATAGATTCTAGGATAATATTATTGAATGAGTCGTATTTAAGAATAGCAATTTAGTACTTACAAGTTCATTTTAACGGAGAATTCAATTTTGTTATTAAATTTAATTCATCCCCGTTTTAAATATTTCGATAATTAATACACAATTATTTTTCTTGTTTTTCTTTAGTTAAGCCTACGTGATACGTCTGCAGTGAAATAATTCATCGATTTACTATTGTAGTCTACGCCGAAAAAAAAACCAATGAGTCTTATCATTTTATCTAGTCGCCTAAATCCGATAAATATAGTGATGGGAAGCAAAAATTGATAGGTCCACACTATATATCTACAAAAATTGCAAAATAAAAGATTTGAACTTTTTATAACAGAAGCCGATAAGTTTAATACAATAGTTAGTTTATAATCAAAAAGCGATGCGTCCGGTTTATTTACGCCTACATTTATTAAAATATACATATTGTATATTTCCGACATTAAATGAAAAAAACACAGACGTTGCTTTTAACTTTTTCCCTACTGAGGGGGGGGGTTAAAAAAATTCATATAGATTATTTTATTCTAGTAAACATGGTCGGCTACGACATCTTCATTGAAAAAATAAAATATATTTTATAAAGAGTCTGTAAGGAATTATTACAGGAATATAGTATACTTAAAAATACAGAACTAATGTAAAGTAAGATTATGATTTATAAGCAAAAGAACAATTACTCACGCGAATTCATCAAGTCTTCAGAAAATGAACTCAAATCTCACCTGCAATATAAAAATATATGTTATTTTTTTTTAAAGGCCAATTTATTTCTAAAACAAATTTGTTTATGTTTAAATGAAACAGTATGATTTCTAAAACAAACATTATAACTAGAGAATAAAAAATATTATAAATAACTACTATCACATTGAAAACTTATGTCAGAGCAGGAGTCTTGTACCTTGTATATGATATCAGGACCTCAGGATTCAATAAGGCATAGGTTCCCAACCTGAGGTTCAACAACTTATACGGTCAAAAAAATTTTTTTTTGTATGCTTCTGGATTGTATGGGGGGTCGTGGGTCACATGGATTTTATGAAAAGGGGTCGCCACCCGAAAAAGGTTAGGAGCCTATGCTATAGGGTCTAAGGCCGAATGAGATATGACCACTTTTAGCTAACAAAACATTTGCAAATTTGTTGAGATATTATTAAATTTCGCAAAAAAGCGTTTTTGGTAATAAAATAATTAAGTATTTTATTTATCACTTGCCAGCCACTTTTTGGTGGTAAAGAATTTAGCATGTAAATACTAGTTCATAAGAGATAGTTCTGATGAGGGCGTAAGCCGAAATACCTATCAACTATTTATATAATATTTTTTTTATAACTAAAATACATTGTTATTTTTCACCGCGTTGTAATGGAGTTCTGCCAAGGAAATGCGAATTCAATCAACACATTTAAATATTGAAATTATATCAAGTATTACTGGCTAAGCTCTATCAGTGTCTAGCCAATAAGAAATTTAAGGATAGGACCGCTGCGGTGATGGACTTACTCGCTAAGCTTTGGGGTTTGATCCTTTTAAATGAAAAGCACTTAGGAAAGCTTTACGGTCGATTAAAATAACTATTTCGAACAATAATAATAATTGTAATAAAAATATGCCATAAAAATGTAAGCGAAGCATTCCACCCCTCACTCCTCGAGTGGCTGCGTACATGTAGGGAGGTTGTAAAACGGGGTAATAAACGACAAAATGTTACAATATTACTATGCCATTATGTTCTAGCATTATATGTGCTAGGACGACCATAAATTCATGAAATGTTTTTTAGGGACAGGGATGATGCTTGTTTTATTGGCCACGCAGGTAGTTTAATTTTCAAGCGGTGTTGCATGCCCCACTGCCGAAAAGGTTAAATCTAATTATCTACGACCCGTAATCTAAATTTATTTACCTGTCATAATAATAGTTATTAATCCCACAATAATGCTGTAATTTCATTTACACTTGTATAATTTGAATATTATGAGTAGAGACATGTCAAAACATTCCGGTGGTAAAATTAAATCGTTTTATATTAAACTTGCTTGATAAAAAGAAATTTAATTAACACGACATACAAATAATTAAATGATTATATGTGAATGATATATCATTTTTATTTTAATCATAAAATACTTTTATACCCATGTATAAAATTTTACCGAGTCAATAATTTTCTTACGTTAACGAATAGATATTTTCTAAGTTTTTTTTTTAATTTATGTGTGTTTGACAATATACGAACTGTCAATAATGCAAGTTCTAACAGAAAAACGAGTTAATTAATAAGATTTCGAAAACAGTGGTGAGTTCTTCAAAACAAAACGATCTCTTGAATCTCGTATCAAAATTAATGGGTGAAAATACAAACGTTATATGTATTTAAATATTTCAATAAAAAATTTCTAATATTCAACATAAAAAATAGTCTATAAAACATAGAAACAATGTGAAAAGTTTGCTTCACAAAAATGAAAAAGAATCGCATAGGATAAATTTAAAGTCATTGCCGACTTGTTTACACTTGTTTTTTTGTAGTAAAGGTTTATAAGATAAATGCATTGAAACAATTAGAAATTAATAGATATCAGACATCCAATGACATTCTTAATGAACAAACAAATATAAATCTATCACCCTACCGCTTCTCAGACCATTACGGAGGTGAACGCATTTTTGTAATAAATCATTTTATTCACGATTTACGTTTATTCACAAAAAAACCACCAGATTAACTCTCACTTCGAGAAATGCATAAAATCAATGTGCCACAATTTAGAATTTATTCGCACAATTTAAAACTAGGATGTTAGAACATAAGAGAAGATGTATTGTGTATTTTTCCTACACAGCTATATATAAATATGTAAATTACATACGCTTAAACATAGCTTTGATGAGGGGGTCAGCCGAAATAGCTATCTACTATTTACCTTATAAGTTTTGTAGAACTAAAATACATTGTAACACGGTGAAAAAAATAGCAATGTATTTTTTCACCGTGTTATAATGGAGTTCTACCAAGTGAATGCCAATTCAATCAATAAAATACATTGCTATTTTTTCACCAATAAATAATGTTTACTTTTCTTCCAGTTTGATCCAGACACTTCCGTTGTCGAATGACGTTGTTTGATATCTAAGCATTTGCTTTAATAAAAGAAGTTTTCTTTGTATTGTACAACTGAAGTCTGCTGTTTTTATAGACAATTGTATTTAATAACGAAAACGCGTGTAATAGTTGCATTTCGTTAATAGACAATATGCAATCTTACTTCGCTTAACTTTTTTTGTATTTTGTTTCTTCTTCCCTTTACTTTATATTAGTGATAGTCATCCTGGTTCCTCCCACCCATCGTGTTTGCTCCAGCTTTCACGGTGGGCGGTAGGGGCTTAAAAAATAACGAAAGCCACTTTTCTTCTTTATAAATCAAAATTGTGGAACCATTGATTGGTTAAGAAATTCTAACAGAGATAAAAAAGTGAGCGGTAATTATCATGACGAAATATATTATTTCACTGTTATTCCATAATTAAAGGACAGAATAGTGTTCACTGAATAAATTCACTCTTTTGGAGTAAAAATTTAAACCAAGGAATAGCTTCATGAATCAGCTGCCAGTGTTCGAAACATCAGTTCAACGTTCAGTCTACGACTAATATTCTAGAGATCGAATACCCGTACAGATAATGTTTAAATCATATTAAAGACTTCCATAGATTTTCCAAAGTATAGGATAAGTGATTTCTGCATTACCTTCCACTCGTTCTAAAATTCTAACTGAGTCACATCGTAATATGTCAATCGTTTCCAGAAACGAGTTTTGAATACATATGTAATATTGAATGTGGTTTTTCCTTTAATTCTGTTTAAATGGTCTTTATAATTCACCACTGTTTATTAAAGTAACAGCCACTTATTCAATATTCTCGATGGTTTCGGCGGTAACTTATTAATTTTGTTCTTCACATGCATGATCGTCTATTAGTTTGTATTGTTTTGTGTTAGATCAGAGTATGGTGAAAATTATGGATTTATATATAATATAAATACAATATTAGAGTACAAGTTTTCGTTCGTCGAAAAATTAATACAATGACAGAATAATTAAAATGATAAATCCAGGATTAAGCGAAGCAAGCTCTGATCTTAATAATTTAGAAATATTAAAATAATACTACACACTGTGTTTGATTATTTGATTAAAAAAATGTATAAATAGTTATGATTAAGAAAAACTGTTTGAAAAAATTGACGACTAAGTATTTCTGTCATTCTAAATCGATATGAATTATTTTAAAATAATATGTATCCATTATTATTTTGTACCTACGCGATAACTTTAAAATCAGACTGGCAACACCGCGCCAGCAACAATATATCGTGCGCCAGTCTGTAAGGATAAATTTATGTGAAATCTATTCACGGATATGATTAAAATAAGATTAGTTATCTCACAGAGTGTGTTGCAGGTTGTTGGTTGTGTAGAGGAGGAGAACGGGTTGAAGGAGTAAAAGTGGGGGTGGAAAATGGCGTGTTCAGTCGTTACTCATTTACCCCTTTTATTACACCCTGATAAATATTTTTTTAATTAAAAATATAATGTACGGCGTGCCACAACAAAAATATTATTAATGAACGTTAAGGTATGTAAAATTATATAAGTGGTTACTGACTCTTAATTTTACATACAAAATATCCTTAAAAAATACAGATATAAAGCGGCGGTCACCAACCGGTGGTGCGCGAAGAAACTTTGATGGCTTGTGAAATTTTTTTAAATATAGTAATTGCAAACGGAAACATAATATATCAACATTTTTCAAATACACAGCAATGAAAATTTGACTTATACGATACATATTACACGTTTTTTAATATGTATTAAAAACATTATAAAAAAATGACACACGTATAGTGGTGTTACGCTGTGTAGTTCAGTTTGTAGTAAGAGTATAACGCCGCAGCAAGTGGTCGTAGTTAAGACATTAAGTACACTTGATAATATTAAAATCACATTAAAAGAAAACTAATTGGCAGTCCACCACATTTAACATCGTGAGTTTAGTGGTTTGTTTTGCCTGTGTTATTTCTTTACGGTTCGGTACTTCAATTTACGTAGTGAAATCTGAAAATATTATAGATTCATCTATATATTTGCCAAATACGTTTCTGTAAATGTCGAAAAGTAATTTTTAAGCAAATACGCTTAAAAACAATAATACTTATGGTGGGACCAAAATATTTACATCATATAATATATCGATAGGCGCGGAATTACTTATTAACGTTGTTCTTATGAGTGCATGATCAGGGCTTTACAAGAATAACGAGATATACGGTAAAACGGTGAATGTTTCCACATTACATATTTTTATTAGTGGTGAGTCACGATTATCTGGACAATATTTTGGTGTGCCGTGCGTGAGAAAAGGTTGTTCAGCAATGGTTTTTTTTTATTTTGAGAAAAATAAAAAAAATGTAAGTTGTATTTGTTGGTAACATAAGCGAATGACTTGCATATAAAAAGAGTTGAATTTTTTGCTGTGGGTATTGAAAAACAAAAAAAAATGTGAAATATTATAGTGACAACTATAGAATTCCATTTCGCATTGAAGCATACGTGACAAATAAGTACATACACAATGTTTAGCATATATATTTATTTGATTGATGAAAAAATAGTATTGGTTTGTTAATCAATATGAGATGAAGAGGTGCGTCGTCACCAGCTACGTGATCAACGTCCTAATAATTGAAGAGACATCTTCATAATCAATAGACGTGTGATGTTTTATTCAAAGGTACGGATGTCTGTTACGTTTTTATATATACCGGTCGGTACCTATCATGGTAACGTTCAAAATGTACCTACATTACAACTAATCCACTTCTGAGCTTATTCGTATATTCTTACATTTTCCTAAAAGGGAAGTTGATCGACTGACCAGTTCTTATCTTACTTATCAGTTATATCACTTTTCATTTAACACTCATTATTGATTGTTTATATAATAGAAAAAAATCAATTAAAAAACCATATTTGACTTGTTTTTTCATTAGTTGATAGTGCTCTAAATGGACAAAACTTGTCATTATTATGCAGAATCAGCGCAAATTAATTACAGTGGAACCTCGGTCAACCGTTCTCGCATAATACGGTTTCCCGGATGGAACGCTTATTTTTTATAAGCCGTCAAACTCCCATAAGAACAATGTTAAATAATCCCGCATTGACCGTTTCCCGATTCCCCGATTTCCTCGATAAACCGTCTAAATATTTTGGTCCTGTCACAAATATTATCCCGATTGACCGTTTTTATTGCATATTTCTCCATATCTCGGCAAGCAAATTTGACACAGCCGAGTGCGGGTGTTATGTCTAGATACGTTGGAATCCGCTGTACATGTTAGACGTAACGCATTGGACGCATGTGCTATTTTTGGGTTGAAATCCACCAAACGCGTATTTTTGTTTATGATACAAATGCAGAGTTGTTTAAAATTCATGGTAATAATGATTCCTGTACATACAAACTTTTATTCACAAGTTTAGTAACAAGTCTTTGTTCCGATTAAAGTGCCAAATAACAAAGAAGCAAACGAACATAATGGACATTTTTTTAAAAATAAATTTTATTTATAGTATGTACAAGTAACTAATAAATAAATGTTTTTTACGATTTTATTTGTTTATTATTATTTGAAGCTTTCCCGCATTCACCGTTTCCCGCAATTACCGTTATTTTTTCAGGGTCCCTTGGAAATCGTAAAATCGAGGTTTCACTGTATTTTATTTAATTTTTATGAAACAACTTTGAAGAAAGCCATTGAAAGACAATATACACAAGATATAAAAAGAGTTATTTTCATATTAGGTAAATGCTAAAGACAATGAAATGTGCGCCAGAAATGACCGTCGGTTATTGATTTATTTCAAATTGTCATATAACTTTATCTCTGTTATGTCTGTTATCAAAACAGTTTCCTTTATTAAGTACCAGCGGAGTGTTGAATTGTTTATATCTTACAGAGTAATTTTTCCCGTCCCTCATATCTGCCACCCTGTGTAAATGCAATTTTCTATTTTATTCTCGGTTAAACATAGTTAGAACTTCAAGCTCTCTATATACTGTCCATACTTCCATATGTTTTGTCATTTGTGACCCGATTTTTTCCTTTTAGTACGTTAATGTGCTCTACACGGATGCAGCCAAAATTGAAGTCAGTAAATAGTTTATATCGTTCTTTTATTACACGAATTGCGGACGTTGTAAACCCTCAAGTCTGAGAACTAAATTTAGATCAAACCATGCAAGGCAAGCCCAAATCTTACTGTAGGAATAATTAGACAAATGGGGAAGTCAACGATTTGAAATTTAAATTAAGAGAAGTGTAAGAATGCAATATAATTATTTGTTCAGTCTTTTTGTGGCTGTCATTGTGATATTTGAAAGTTTTGTTTGCAATGTTAATTGATAATAGTAATGTATAAAGTTCTGTCGTCGTTAGATTGCATCAGACCACGCCTAGAAAATAGCATACATAATGGGAATAAAACATTATTATTTGGTTGTGCAACGGTTGTTAGAGGATACTACTCTGTTCGGGTTTGGTTATTTCTCTCGCAAATAATAATGATTGAAATTGCAAAATGGCGAAGTCACGAACATCTCGACACTGCAAATAGCGACTGGATTTCTGCACAAATAATTGACATCGCAAATGTTAAGCTCGAATGTCTCAATACGGGGACATTTTTAAACTATATACATACGATATTGTATAATGTTATACAAGTCGAAATCACTAATTAATGCACATAATAAATAATCTTACAATTTTAAATGCAGTGGAACCCGATCTAGCGCGTTCCTGTTAATTTCTCGCAAATTTATATAATCACCGCAATAATTAAATAAATAAATAAATATGCTTCAATGCGAAATGAAATTCCATAGCTGTCAATATAATATTAGCCATATTTTAAACTTAATTCACATATTTCATCAACAAATATTAATTACGATTTATTTTTTATTTATCTCACAATAAACAAATCAGTCCTCCGAAACATTTTTTCACCCACGGCACACCACTAATAAAAATATATAATGTGGAGCAATTCATCATTTTTTCGTATGTCTCTTAAAAACTATATAGTCCCAGCATGCACGTACACGAAAAATGTTATATAGTCCCGCAATTAATTTATATTTTGAGTTTATCGACTTTTTCGATCTATCTTGTAAATATTTTGGATCCGCCATCAATATTATATTCTTATTCCGTCGTTTACACATACGTTATCGGCCTTCCGAAAATGAAGTCATTTTTTCATTCCAAATATTTAGACAAATCCTCTTTATTAAAGTGCTAAATTGCGAAGAAACAAGCTCAAAGTGCTTATTACTGTTTCTACATTTTTTATAGCAGGGCTAATTTCGATCACGACAGCTACGATCAACCACTCGACACACGATTTTTAGAGCAAAAGACTATGATATTGTTACTCTATTATAATGACTTGTCAATTCATCAATCAAGTTAATGTCAATTCGATAAATAAATAAATTAAAATTCTTTATGCTTTTCTAATATTTTTTATCATTCTGTTTACAAAGATTAAAATGAATTTCATATCATTATAATGAATATTTTTAAGAAGAATAAACTGCCGGTGTTGATTAAAAAATTGTTAATTTTCGATTTAAAATGCTAGTCGTATTGGCTATCGCCTTTTGGTGACTAAAATATTTTTAATGTAGTTTTTTATAATATTATTAATGTCTGCTTCGGATAATTAATATGCGACTATTTTCTTGTTGTTTTTTGTAAGTGGTTTTATAATTAATACTGAATATTGCATTAAAAACATCACATGCATACTGTAACTTTATAAAACTATTCCTTACATAGAAAAATATGGCATTTAAGAGCAATTAAAATTTACTAATTATTTTACTTAGTCAAATAATCTTGCATTTAATTAAAGTTAATTTGTATATTTCAAATTACCCATAATTGAATGCGTGTGTGTATAATTTGGATATTTATTTAAAGTAAATGATATAGTAGCAGAGCCGAATTATAAAAATTATTATTAAAATTTCATTAAGAAATCAAAAAAAAAAATGTAAATGTTTAATCACATAAAAAATCAAATTAAAATAATGATAGGTGCCGGTTATGGTATTATTGGAGGCGTATTAAAAAGAAGCGACAGGATGCAACCAGATTATTTATACTTAACAATCTTTTTTCCCACTTTTTGTGTTCAAAAAATTATCTGACTTATTGACGTTATTTGAATCATATAAACAAACTAGTTTGATTAAAAATCGTTTTATATCAAATAATAAATAAAAAACAAGTCTCATAATTTATGACTGTACAGTGAGTGGATTCGATGTGGTGGCTGGTTTTGTAAGACTTTAAAATTAGCTGATAATTATTGCTACACTATTGTAGATATTATAAATTTAGAAAAATATATATTATGTCAAAATAAAGAATTGTATACATTGCTTCACACTATTTAAAATTCAGTTTGTTTGTAGTAAACAAATGAAAGAAAAACATATCACAAAAGTTCAAAAAAAATGTTTTAGAATGTTCGAAAGTCGAAATTTTATACATATAATTTTGCTGAGATTTTAAGCCGTTTCTAATATATAAGTGCGACTCTTTAACAACTAGATTAATATAATAAATCAGCCAGCTAATTTTATTTCTATGAAATTGTTTTAACACTTGTGAATACAAAATGTATATAACATTTCTGAATGATATATACCTTATTTTAGTATTTGTTTGTATTGCTCACTGAACAATTATTGTAGGTGCGGCTTAGAAATGGAAATATCACCAATTCTTGTTATAAAGATGTGTTATGCATATTCTTCAAAAGAAGTACGAATATAAGGAAAATGTTAAGACATGCATAGTCGTAAACTAATCGCTCTTGCTACGCTTCGTTTTTAATGATTGGATTGGTGGAGCGGAATTTAATATATTACCTTAGAAGGGAATCCCATAAATCGGTTATGAAACTTTCCGTACCGGAATTTGAACAGGTGTGCACCTGTACCAAAAGCAACGATGTTATCCACTTGGTCACGTCCCGACAACAATGATCAAAAGTATTGATTTGTTTTTGAAGAAAAATGATTATTCTTTATCAACAATAGTGTAATATGAATAAACTTCAAAATCGTTTATTGATTACAGTTAAAATAATTAAGAAACAACTTAAAACAATGAAGCAAAATTATTCTGAACCAAGTGAAAGAGACTTATGTTAATTCTTTCAGGACAATCAAATTGGATAAACACGCAACCATGATTCTTTTTATGGAGACGAAGAAAAACTAACACATATAATATGAACAAGTAAATTTGACTAAAGGATATAAATTATCTTGAAATGAACCTTTGTTATCAATTTAGGTTGGTTGTACGTCGTGTAATCAAAATAATTATCACAATGGAGTAGTTTGGAGCGAAGAGAAAAAAAGATGGCGGCGGGGGGAGGGTCTCTACAGGGTGGACGAGGAGAGAAATGAAGAGCGGAAGAGGAAAGGGGGAGGTTATAAATGAGATTTCAAAATGTGATAAGATAACTTTATACAGAGAGTTCCCAATCTGTAGTTATGAACGCAATGCAAAGTAAAGTAAAATGATAATCTTCATTGTAATATAATTTACGCTTTCAACTGGTGGTAATTAATATATCAAATTCTTTGAATTTCAATTTTATATCGATGTAACTGTGTAAAATCATACATGTTTTGTCATTTACTTCGTGAAATCTATCACCCATTTAAATAAGTAGATATTTCCCAAATTATAAGATATTTCAATTTTACTATTTTTTTTTGTCACCATTCATCACGAAATCATTAGGCTGTTTTAATTATCGGATAATCTTTTTTAATTTGAAAGCAATTATATTCAAATCAATAGTTATTCAAATTATTTCAAATGTTTGTTTATGTTTTGGGGCTTATATTTTTTGTGTATTTAATTCATCTTATATATAAGTGTATATAATAATCTGTTTACTGTATGGCAGTTCTGTTGCATCCGTGAGATATAGTGCATTACGTAGCCGAAAGTGGAAACCCGGGTCGTTAGTAATAACACATGCAAAATTGTGCATAGATTCAAAAATTAAAAATGGTTATTGAACCGGAATCCAGTATTCGTAGGTCTTTGTACACCTAATCTATCTAGCGAAGTCACTCCCTGAAAACTCTCCATGAGTTGAAAATGTGAAGCATTTATAGGTTTCTACTCATTGATGCTAGATATATACACATGTCTACACTAGCGCAGGCGTTTTTTTTTTTTAATGATATTTGGTTTACCATGGATGTTTTTTTTATCTAATGTTTGTGCCAAATTCATCAGTTACTTTTTCCATAAATGTATGACATAAAATAAACAGTAAATATTATATTTCATTTCTACAATTATATTGATATTTTTATCATAAGTTTCCTAATGATTGGAAAGATCATTTAAATTTTTACATATCGATGACAAGAGAATTGTAAATAATATTTTTTTTATTTAGTATACTCGTAATGTAAAGAATATAAACTCGCAACGCATTTTGGCTTGTGATGAGTTTTTCAACGACGACTACTCGTTCAACTTTTCATACAAAGAGAGGGCGCAGAACAGAATGGTCAAGCAAAAACGGGACTTACGTATAGTCAATGGCTTTCATTACATTTTGGGTTTATATGATTGGATGTATGGAAGTGAAATTTTGATATCTCAAAAAAACGTCATCATAGCAGTATCCATAAATCGATTTATGAAACTATTCGTGCTAAGATACGAGCCAGTGAATGCTAGAGCGAACTCTACGATTTTGATTACTTGGCAAAACGTCTGATATAATATTATATATTCACCAAGCATATCACATAAAAACATATATATGCAGCAATGATAAAAAAATGTATTGTATCCATAACATCTTCAGAAATAAATTATAACGCAAATTCATCAACGTTTTGAGAGCCATAGCGTTGAATTAAACAGCTGAACGTCGCAGTACAATAGGCTACATTGTTTCTGCCATGATTCAAGGAACTGTCTTTGAAAATGTGGAAGAAACTCTGTTAATAAGTAAACGAAACTTTTGTGAACATACAACTAACAATGTAAAATTTATAATTAATGAGACGTGAGCTATGAAAGCAAATGTCGATATTTTTATAAAGAAATATTTTTATTTTGAAAACATGATAGTTACGTGAAGTTTTTATTCACCGTCGATCAATTTTGACTTAAATCTAGATTGATGAACGTGTCGGGAATATTGTTTTTGTTCACCTTTAAGAAATTGTCCTGTAGAAATATCATACACAAAACTTCGTAATGTGGAATAATAATTACATTTTGCTTTGAATAATTTTAATTGTGATGCAAATGAATAACAATTAGTTCTTTTGTACGGGGAACGAGATATTCAATAGCTTATTAATGTACTTGTGAGTATTTAAATACAAGAAAATAATGAATAAATTTAAATACGATTTATAAAGATAACGAAATTATAGTATGAATAATAGAATTGCATGGAAACATGTGCTATACTTTAATTATTTCAAACAATGTAAGTATTTTTATTTTTTGATAATTGATATTAACAAAAGACGATATTTTTTCAATTTTTAATTTAAAATACGAACATGTTATTGCTTATATTTAACAAACAATGTTTTAAAATAAATTTGAAAAATCCTTTAAGAGAAATCGATTTTTTTTTATATATTTCGCGTGTTACGTAAATCGCACGCAGAAACCGATATGCCCAATTTTATTTTGCATATATTTATCGATATGAGCAATTGACTAACTAATGAAAATAGGCGCACAGTTTTTATGGTAAAAAAAAGGAAAACGTCTAATAAATTGAATAAAAAAATATTTTTGTCGATAATATAAGTAACTATTGTAGTTGATGTAATGGAATTTGCTAATATAATATAAGGAATCAACAAAATTGAAAAAAAATGTTGGATGTTGGAAAGCCATTTATATATAATACCAGTCGAGTTCGTGTACAGTGGTCAACGTCGCTGGCTACCGTGACTTTTCTTATGGGTTTGAATCCTAGAGCGAACAACGTTTTTATGCAATCGATTTTATTCGAAAGCAATCGTGTTAGTGTTGACTAAAATTTTTGCCTCACCTATTTTATTATTAAAAATGTGGCGTAGGGAGAATTATTGATTTAATGGTTACCAAAATAGGGGCCGTACAAATTTTCAACATGTTTTTTTTGTTTAAAGGGATCACAGATTATTTTTATCACATAAGGGGTCCGTAGAATGAAACAGTTTAAGATGCACTGCATTAGCTAACTAATTGTCTTCTGCCAAGACCTTTTCATTCTTCACGTAATTTATTTGTGACAGAAAGTTTGAACAACTGAACAAGTGTATTAAATTTATGCTCCGATCCGGAATATTATTCATTGAGATATTTTTAAAAATCGTCTAATCGAAAAATCAGTCACAGTCGCACATTTTTCACGACTCCGACTCCATGTCCCTGATTATAATCCTCTCACTCATATTCATAAAATTGAATTAAATTTTCAAAAATAGGTAGAATATATTTTTTGTTTAAACGAATGATTTGTAATCAAAACATAATAGAAATCACCGATGTTAATATTTGATTCTGTAAATAGCTACGCAAATAATTAAACGTGCGTAAAAAGCTATCACGAGGATTTAATTTGCTAACCGATCGTTATTGATTCATCTGACCAAAACAGGTTCTATTTTCACACCACTTAAATATGACAAACAAATAATATCACATTCTTTAAAACTGGAAATCTTTAAACTGTTACTAAAATAGCCGTTTTATTAAAGACTTTACATATATTGTATTATTTTCATGGCCGAAATATTCTCAAAAAAACAACATTACTTTCTTTTATTTGGTAGATAAAATTAAAATTATATACAATAATTCGTGAAGGAAAATCACCATCAATATGGTTTTTATAATAAATATTTATGTAAGTATCAGTGAGATTGATAATAGAAACTTTCTAAACAATTTCACAAAATGTGTATTAACTTTTGAGGTTTATGACAGTTAAAACAATTTTTATTTAGTTATTTATGCCACTATAATAACTTGAATTTTATCAAAAATCTTGGTTTGACTTTCTTTTATAAAGACGATAAAATAATTCAATGTCTGACAAAGACCTAACAGGTTAAAAGAGGTTTGCACAAAAAGGATGTCGTATTTTTTGTGGAATAAAGAATGCCCTAATGAAATATGCAGGTTCTTCTAACAATGCACTTTATTTGGTATAATGATGCAACGCAAAAAGAGAATCCCGAATCCGTTTTTCCAACACTCATTAAAATGCCATTTTTAACTGAGCACATGTTCAAACACTTATAAATAAACGACGCAAATCTTTTGTTTATAGTCACAGACAACTATTTTTAAGTTACAAAATTACATTAAACGTTATACTCTTGTATAATTAAATTAAAATTATTTGAATTTTACTGACGTTTTTTTATGAACATAGGCATAGGGATGTGAAGTCCTTAAGAAAAACGACTTCAACTCCAACATTGACTCTGACTAAAAGAAGAAAATAATTTTGATTTCTTAATTAGGGTTTTTTCCTACCTTTCTTATCTATATTCATGAAAAAAAATATCTACATAATATTATCGCTCAAACGAAGGGCTTGTTTTTCACGACTCTGACTTCACGCCCTGGTAGCATGTTCTAAATGATATTGTATAAGACTTATCAAGCGATAGATTAATTAGGCAAATTACACGTGTCAATGATCTTTTCCTTTAGATTTATTTGTAATCTAAAACAATCATTTGGTTTCTTATTTAGTGAATTTAAGCATAGTGTATTAAGCATCATATATTTATTCCCATACATATGAAATATTATCAAATAAAGATATGCTAATTTTTCTTTGCATGTGGAGTTTATTATCTTTCATCAGTCAATATTTTTTTATGGAATTCAAGGTGTAAACTTTTGACTTGAAACAATACCATGAAAGCTGACATGCTCTGATAAATATTTAACTATTTAGAAGTCATAAAGAAATAAAAAAGTCAAAAAAACGAAAATATCACAAACATGAAATCTGAACCGGTTTCCCATTAAATATTTTAATCATTCTTGCAATAATCTTAACTATCTTCTCTTTAACTTAAAATTAAATATGCAACTGAAACGATAATAATAGTCAGTCAAATTGAGAAATTTGTAACTAAAAGGACTACCATAATTTATAGCTTTGAATAAATGATTATTGAAATCTGAGTAAATTTTTCGTAATGCATCATTTAACGACGCGTCAATTTTTCGTTGTTAGTGTTCAACGGGTTAATTGTGTAGTAGATTTTAATTCCTGTTTTTATAACATAGCGGAAGAATGCTGTTACATTTGAACCTTCTGGGACTGAGGCGAAACGAGGCATAGAACAGGTCCAATGGGATTTTCGTTTTCGTTTGACGGCTGGTCAACTTTTCTGGTGAAAAAAACTGGTCAAGCAAGCAAGTGCTCTCACTTGGAATGGACAAAAAATATACACGCATACAAATTGAATATACAACCGATTGTTGTGTCGCACCGCTAACATGAAACTGACACATCTCGATATCGATAATTACATTTCATTATCTAATTTAATTTGTTGTCGTATATGCTTCTGATTATGTATTAATCAAGTTGACAAGCTATGAAATTGTATGCAGTAGCTATTAATCAACTATTCGTCTCAATATTTATTCAAGCTGTATATCAAATCTGAATTGTTGAAACTATATATGATTCCACAAGCTTTGTCTTTAACGACTTGAGTTCCTTTCTGAGACATCTTCAGGCATTATATCAAACAGATTCAATTAATGCAATTAGAATACATGAAGATGCTGAAAGTCGAATCTCGGGACCTTACTGACAAAACATGTAAAATCGTACAATACTACAAAAATTCAAATTTGATATTGAAATTCCACCAAGCAAATCCACTCGATATCATAAACTACATATTTAAAAACGTAATAAGGCTTCGTTGATTAGATTATTGTAATATTGATTCCCGCAACTGTGGTACTAATGATTACACGTGAATTACATGGGATAGAATTATATTTTTGCAATACGAAAAATATATTCCCGTTGATGAAAATATAAGTTAAATTTCTTGAAACAAGTGAAATATTTTCGTTAATGAAATAGAATTAATAATTTTATAAATAATGAAATAAACGTTAGCGATTCCACTTATTTGCAATTAGTTAATTATTCACATAAATAAAATAAGCTATGTGTGAAAACACACATTATAGACGAAAACAATGGAATCATAATTCACGTCACTTAATAAATAATACTGCTTAAGTGCATTGCTGTGTCTCAGAGAAAATGGTGAAAACCATTTAATTTATTCTCTAACATTATATCCAGTGCAATA
This sequence comes from Himalopsyche japonica, assembly GCA_028555115.1. NCBI lineage: Eukaryota > Metazoa > Arthropoda > Insecta > Trichoptera > Rhyacophilidae > Himalopsyche > Himalopsyche japonica. The sequence goes on along the minus strand of JAHFWJ010000477.1, from coordinate 31,102 downwards.
ATGGCTTCATTAAAATCTACATACATTATAAATTTTCACTGCGAAGTGATAGTGCTTCTGAAAAATCAATGTTAATTCGACTAAACGAATGTTTAAAAATATACTTGTCTATCTGAACGACAATTTAGCGGATTTAATGTAAAACTTTAGATACATTTAACTTCTAGAGCGTAAAATTTTAAAATATTTTAAGCAATATCAGCGTTATTTTAAAACTTCTTTTAAGGTATAATATATTCAGATTATACGATCATTGAAAACTCTCAGATTCTGTAATGCCAGTCAGTATATTCCTCAGTAATCTACATCTATTCTTTTTAGTTTTATTCCATTAAGTGTACGATAATTATATGAATGTCGATATTTTTTTTCATTAAAAATAGCTAAATTTGTTTCTTTTATGTAGATCATGAAATCATGTTATGATCAGGACCGGTTTCGCTCTGGTATTAGTTGACAATGCTCGTGATGAGCAAAACCAGTTTTTATCATAAAATATGTTGGCTTTCTATTACGAAGTGACATTTAATACCTTAAAAGTAGTTTGCTACAAGTCTCGGAAGCCGAAGTTCGAATAAATAAACATAAATGTGCGTGACAGACATAGCCTTTATTTATTGTAGAACGAGTTGAATTCGACAAAATTACTACAATACAAAGTTATGATAAGCGAGCAATCGCTAAAAATTATAGAGAATCATTAATTTTCATATTAAAAAATCACGTTTATCATTTACAACGTGCAATTGTAAATTCATTGATGAAAAATAAGAATTTATTTGGTAGAACTCCATTATAACACGGTGAAAAAATAGCAATGTATTTTAGTTCTACAAAATTTATAAAATACTGACGATGACGTAAGCCGCAATATCTATCAACTATATATCTTATAAATTTTGTAAAACTAAAACACATCGCTATTTTTTCACCGTATTAAAACTGAAAATCTTATTTCTTACCTGAAAAATACAGTTTATGGACTTGTCACCGTATTCGTAGATATATTGTAACCACATCTTTAATATTCGATGTTTGTTCTTAGTAAAAAGATTTTTGATTTGTTTCCATGCTATTTCACTTGCATGTACGTATTGAATTATTTGTTATTTTTCAGCTGTATCAACCCTATTTTGAAATGCCAACGAATGCGTATTGTATGTTAAATTAAGTAAACAATGGAAAATAAGGACTGAAGTTTCTTTTTATATGTTTTTTATGTTAAACAATCACTGCACAGCTTTAACTTATACTCACAACATAAAGTAAAATCTTGTTTCATAATGAAAATAAATTCCTGTAAACGTTCTTAGAAAATTAATATTTTTTTTCTTCACAATGTTATCACAGAAGATTTAGATCGTATTTCAATAAAAAAGAAACACGAGCTTGAATTAAAGTCATCTATTTTAAAGTTTTTGAGTTTTATTGGTGTATAAAAATGATGAATAGTGTTATAAAGCATTAAAAATAGTAATAAAAAACACTGCGAAAAAACAGTTTTATTAAGACGCTCAAACGACCGAGTGTATTCTTACTTATTAAATGTATTAATATATAAAATAAAATATATTAAATTGCATGGACCATTTCTTTGTTAAACTTGAGTTTTCGTAATAAATTATAAGTGAAATCATATATTTTATAGCACTTATAATACTTTATATAATCTTAATATTACAATATGGTGAAAAAAAACGCAAAATATTTTAGCTCTTCAGAGCTTAAAAATAGTTCCGACGATAACGCAAGTTTGATAATGGAGTTCTACCAAGTAAATGCCAATTCAACCAATCAATAAATATTGTAGGAACTTCAAAGTATAAAATTTTACTGGTCAACGCATCTAATTTCAAAGATATTAAATAATAGTCTCATTCTAGAAGAGTCATACTAAACCTTTTTTTTCTTTCGGGGTGCATTTCGATTTTTGTTTCTCTACGTGGGCCGCAATATATTTATACTTAACTGTAAATATAGCAAATACTATACTGCATACAAAACTGTTTTATTTTATGTAGACATGTATGTATGTATTAACATATTTTTTTTATAGTTAAAAACGATAATGAACGACAAATAAAACATAGGTAAAAGTACACAAAAACAATAATGTATCCAAAATCTTTAATTGTTTTGGGCCGCATATAAGAGCTGATTAGGCCGCAGGTTGAGTATGACTGCTCTAGAATGTAACAGTAATGTTATATACATTATTCAATATAATGATATTCATAAAAACGGATTGTTCAATATCAAAAAATTAAATATAGAGATTAAGGCTCAATTTATCGAGGGGTGGGTGCAGGTTCGATTAAAATTACATAGAAACATAATAAAGGAATAGCCATTGAAGAAGTAGTCATTACGGCGACCACCCACGCTTTATTTACTACCCCAAAAGTAAAATAAAAATTGAATTACATCAGGATTAGGCGGACGAATACAGCGGCGTACTCAAAATGTATTTAATATTATCAACATTTTATCATTATATAATTATTTTATTTTTGACCCTTTCCCTACTGAGTCACGTAAAAAAATGTCAACATTGTACATTGTATATATTCACTTTCGCTACGTCTGGTTATAATAGGATTAGACGATTGGTCACAAAAATCGATACCTTCGAACAGAACTCTTTAAATCGTTGAAAAAAAAAACAATTTTTGACACTTATTGTGCTGGAACATAAAATAGGCTAATCGTACCATCTTGGATTTGACAATTCAAGCTCTTATCAATAAAAATATATAGTATATTTCTAACAAAAATTCTTGCATAAAAGTTCGTGATATTAAATAACGATATATTTCAATATAGAAGCTGTTTACCAATATTTATTACAGTTTCTGCTTCACGATCTTCAGTTTAAATAATTTATATCATTAAAATATTTCACATCAAATTAGGAAATGAAAGACGATTCAAGTAACTTATTTAAAATATACATCGCAGTACTGAGATAGTTGAATCTTTTTCGAAAACATGTATTTTTAATCAAAACACGAAAGCTTTCAACCGTGCATAGTATACGAGTTTTCTCTTCACTAGAAATATAATAATATTTTATTCTACATGACAATGCATAATTTTATCGTTACATTTTACGGCGCCCCCATGAATTATTAATGAAGTTTAATTTTTGTTAAATGAAATTCTTTGCTTGTCTGCGTGCTTTTATGGTAATACTCGGGCCATAAAAAATAAAAACCAGTTCAAAGTAGCTCATTTTATCATAATAGTATTTTATTATTAGGTTCTTATATTATAATCACGATATATAAAAAGAGACATTAAATCTTCGTAATTGATCAAAGAATATAAGTAAAAACAAGAATTAAAAAGTTATTTTGAGCGAAAGTAACATTAAGAACACGATAATGTTCAAAGTTGGATAGTTTTTAAAGAGCTTTTTTCTTATGAATTTAACGAAAGTTTTATTAATATTTGATATATTTATAATCTAATTTAAAATAGGGATGAGACGAAGTGATACATTACAGTTATGTTATTTTATGAATAGTATGTGATTTTGAAAGTGTAAATGAAAGCTGCGAATTAGCCACAGATAATATATAACTCAATCTAACATTTCAATTAACTACAAAACAAAAAAAAATATTTATAAAAAACCGAAAATAAAGTAAATACGTTTAGATTTTTAGATGTAAAAATAATTTCATCAGTGACAGATAATCGCATGAGCAAATGAGTCGAAAAAACGTTGTCTATACTTTCAGAGAAAGTTCTAAACCGACTATAATATCACTGAAAAATATCTGTCAAAATATGTTTCGCACAGATAAGTAAACTTCATTTGGTGATAATGTGACTAGATATGACGTGAATGTGCTGGAATATGATTTCATTGAAACGCCAGGAAAATATATTTTTAGTTCAGATATACTTTCACTGTAACATATACATATACAAAATGAACATTTTTTTTTGTTATCCAAAAACAAGGCTTTTTGTAGATCACTTTAAATGTACTAGAATGATCAAAGTAATATATATATCTCGCAATAGATGAAAAAATATATATTATTTAAATTATCATTTATTTTAATTTAATTAGACACTGGTTTAGTTTTGATATCCAATAATCAAATATCTAATAATTGATCAACCCATAATGTTTATTGTACGCTTGCGATGAAAATTTCGATAATAATAATTGACGAAATAACATTGAAATTCATAGAGTAATTTCAATTGTGTGTCGATGGTTACATTGACAACTCGTATAAGATGTATGAAAAATCGTCATCTTATATATTATACAAACGAACCGTCCATCGATAACCATCGTAGCAATAATTCAAATGTTTATTACGTGGTGTTTGTTTTATAACACACACACATATATATATATATATATATATATATATAATATACTTATATCTGCAAAATTAAATTTAAATTAAGATTTTCTATGTATTTGAGTGTATTTAATGTTTTCCATGAGGCATCAGAGGTTAGCCCTAATTTAACTTGATTGGATATTTAATTGGATAAAACCATTATCGTTTTTTTATCATTCGAGATTGTTGGATCACCATCTGCTGACAGCAAATAGAACGAAAATAAAAACGAAGCTTAAAATAACAGTTGTTTCTGGGTCGTGTAATACGATGTAAATAATTACAGACTGACATAAAATTCCTACAATTTTATCGTAAGAAAACGTATGAGCTACGTTGTTATCTTTCGGAAAAACTTGTTTATGATACTAACACTGCGATACGGGCAAACAACTTTGTAGGTAAGTGTGCTCTATAACTCAGTGGCACTCAACATTTTCTAATATAAAAAATATTATCCAAAATATAATGATAACAATCAGGAATGCTTCTTCACTACATTTGATTATAAATATACAAATGTAAATTAATAATGCAGTGGTGTTACTATTTTCTGAAGTAAATATACTATAATACCCCAGATAATACCCCATTTTACGGTACTGACAAATATAAGTAAATATAAAACAAGTATGTACACAAAACAATGAGATATTCCTTAATTTATTAAAATAGGAATGAGTTATTTTACAATCAATTGCCAAAAAATGCAAAGTAGAGATTAGAGGTATAGAACAGGTGAAATAACACATTTTTTTGATTAATCCATTTATTGATTTAATTAATAACCTGCTTTATATTGCGGAGTAATTTATATCGCGTTCCCCCGTGTTCCACTTAAGTAATATTATAACTTATAATATTTTAAATACAATTTTTTTTTTTAACATTAACAAGATAAATAAGTCTAAATTTCAATACAAGAATAAGCTCTTTTGCGGATGTTTGAAGACTGTAAATTGTGTTATATTTTTATAGTTAACTACCAATACGCTCAAATAAACCATCTCAATAGTAGAGACGTTAACAGTTATGGAGATAAGTCAGGTTAAATACAAGTTAGTAAGTCAAATTATCTACGAAAATGTGTTTAAAATTTTGATATCAGTCCGTTGAGTATTCGATTTCGTGGCATCATATTAATTTAATTCAACGGAGAATCCATTAAACGTACACAATCTGCTTATGTGTTATGCAATTTTCGTTTTTTCTTTATACTTCTATAAAAAAAAGATTTTTTTCGTATGTCGAATAATCGAAAACAAGGCCCATAATTAAAGGGTTATGATTATATAGTTATATATGACAGTTATCATCAAATTTCTTTCATCTGTAAATTACATAATTTCTCTTTATATCAATCATTTTTTTAGAGTTTTCGAGCTGTAAATATTATTTATAAATAACCAGATTCGAGTTAAAAATGGTGCAGACAAAAAGTGACGTTGGAGCAACACTGGCGAGAAAGGTATCATTGTAAACTGGTTTGGTTATTGTATGTATATTGTAGGTATGCCAGGTTAAGGGAGAAACAGCTTTCTGTACGTTGCAAGTTGCAACTAAATCGTTTCCTCTCGGCTACTAGTTATTATTTTAACATTTTACTCAATATTATTTTATACCCATGTATCGAATGTCCACCTGAACATGTTCTAACTCATTTTTGTATCGTAGGGAAACTAATACATACTGTGTTACGCCATTATTTTACGAAGTTAATTTAGATTGAATATTGATAAGGAAAACAGTTGTATCCAATTTGATAATATTGTATCGAGGATAGAAATTTATTGATACAACATAAATAATAATTCATTTACACTACATTGATTCATAAAATAGATTGTCTATATAAAGTATTAAAACTACAGTGTAAATAAACTTATGATAACATGTTTCCAAAAACCAATAATATTTTAAAAAACTCATGAATACGATAACATTTGTATAGTGCGGGGTCCAAAAAGGTATTTTACGAAATCATCTCAAGTAAAGCGTATAACAAGGAGAAATAAGGAAGATCAATTATTATATTTCGGTCGAAAATGGTTGACTTTTTACCTGAGGCCAATTTATATTATATTTTTGGGTGCATACATTTTTATGTAATATCGTAACCGTTTGCACTCGACAAACGATGGCGGAAAATTAAATACAATTTGATAGTGGATGAATTAACCTATTAAGAAGAAGATGACACCCAAATAGAAACGATAAAAAGACCAATTATAATTCATATTGAAAAAATTGTATAGTAAAATATGTTGGCGACAGAGTGGTCGCATTTGATTTATAAGAGAAAAATCATAGTCGCCTTTGTAGTAACATTCGACCTCAAGGGTTAACAGAATTAATTGCTGAAACTGTATGGCCGTTTGTAGTGGTTCGTCCTCATACGCACCCAATAGGCCACATTGCTTTGATTTCAATAAAGACCAACATTGAGGCATTCAATATATTGAACATTACAGCGCAAAGAATATAATATCGGGAATATTATATTGATACTCATATGGGATACAATATTTTCCTGCTTCTAGTTTAAATTCAAAGCGGAGAATATAGAATTTATCCGCCACGGCGAATTCACAGTAAACGGACATACAGTATCAAATTATTCTCTATTTTCTCTCTCATTCATATTTTCCATTATGAACTGATCTATTAATCAATTTTGTTGATAATACTCGCAATAATCGAAACCGGCCTTGATCTTATTAATATAAAATTGACAAAATAGTATTTAGCATTGTGAGCTAATATTTATATGTAATACCTGTCCACAAAAATGAGAAAATTACCACGTTATGAAGACTGAGTTGTATCGATAATTAAATTTGATTTAGTGTATGCTTGAATGCATGAAAAATGCAAAAAAATTAAAAAAAAACCCCGCAGTGAATACTCAAAATATTTCAACTCTTCTTTATTGATTTCAGATTTTGACATTAGTAATACAGTGAAACGTCGATTCTACGTTTTCCAATGGACCCTGAAAAAATAACGGTAAATGCGGGAAAGCTTTAAATAATAATTAACAAGTAAAATCGTAAAAAATATTTATTTATTAGTTACTTGTACATACTGTATATAAAATTTATTTATTATAAAAGTCCTTTATGTTCGTTTGCTTCTTTGTTATTTGGCACTTTAATCGGAACAAAGACTTGTTACTAAACTTGTGACTAAAAGTTTGTATGTACAGGAATCATTATTACCATGAATTTTAAACAACTCTACATTTGCTTCATAAACAATAATACGCGTGTGGTGGATTTCAACTCAAAAAATCAAACATAACTTGCTTGCCGAGATAAGGAGAAATATGCAATAAATACGGTCAATCGGGATAATATTTGTGACGGACCAAAATATTTAGACGGCTTATCGAGGAAATCGGGAATCGGGAAACGGTCAATGCGGGATTATTTAACATTGTTGATAACTATAAAAAATAAGCGTTCCATCCGGGAAAACGTATTATGCGAGAACGGTTGATCGAGGTTCCACTGAAAAGTATAAAAAATGGCGACATATTTTAACTCAAAAATGAACAAACCAGAAATAAATCAGTCATTGCCTTTTTATTTTTGCGCTTGCAGTTTTGTTGCCGCGTAAATATTTCAGCTTTTCTAAACAAATAAAACACGCTTTGTTCTGCGTGCAGATTATGATTATTTGTTTGACGTGTCTCGAACGAAAATAATACTTAACCAAGTTTCTTTGACTGGAGAAATAATGGCGTCATGTTAAGCGTTTTGAGATTTAAGACAGGAAACAAATTATCGCAAATATATCGCGCTTCCTAAATGAAAAGGCGCTCGTAAAATGTTTCAACCTTTCATGTAAAGTTGCAATCTGCTCCCAGCTGTTGGAAGTCAGCTAAGTGTGACTTAGAATAAACCAAACATGAATTCCACTGATTGACTGCGGTTAACTGCTTTTTAAATCTTTTTTTTTTCACGAAGCATTATCATGATTCACGATAATAACTTGCAAGTATTTAATTATTTTTCAGTTTCAATCAGGGCTGTGAAGTCGCTTAACACTAAACACGACCCCAACTCCGATATAAATACAACTCTGACTAAAAATATGTGTTCTGTGAACTGGTTTTGATCCATTTTCCAGTGTTAACTGTTGTTAATACATGATTAAAATGTGATTTATTTTCGTAATCAGAGTCGCTCGTTTTTCACGACGACGTGGACCAAAAAACACGTCTCTGACTCTGATAAAAATAAAACACATCGCCCTGCGCAATTTTTATTATTTGGTCAGGAAAGGTTTTATCAATATGTAAATTTCCAGCCAATCAAAAATGCGATTTTATTTCCTGCATTTAAAAGTTGTCTTCATGGAAATTTACATTAATTAAAACAATAAAAAATTATAAATTTGTTATTCCACTTGGTGCAACAAACTTATCAAATATAATTTATATATAAACGTGATAAGATTTTGCGATTTGTGAATAATTTTGTATTAATTGAACTGAATAGTTAATTACACTTCTCAGTTAGTTGCTTGTTTTAAATGCATGCAATCTATTTACAAATGCAGTGAAGCTTAACAATTAGCATGTGTAGTAGCTTTATTCGTCTGCAACATAATTTGTTATCTAGAATCAAGATTTAAACGCCGTTCTTAAAAAAAATGTATAAACACTTAATTCACATAAATATTTATGGCAAATAAAGATAAAATCAAACACACAAAAAAACGTTTCACGATTTATTATATTATTTTGTTTTATACAACAAAGATTGCATTTTAAATACCTTCTGCAATAAAAAGCACAGGTCAATATTCTTTCCATTAAAACATTAATAAATTTCCGTTTATTAATCTAATTATTTATAAAATCTTGTTTCTGTAACTTAATATTTACTCATGGAACAGTAGGACGGTGATATATAATAATCTTATAAACAATAAAGAAAATGTATAACAAATTTATTTCCATTCCAAGACGTTTTATTATTCATAAGAAACCATCTATGTTACAATGATAACTATCTATAAATGCGTGAGAATTTTAGCTGTGCATAATCAAAAAAAATTGCGTTCCTATGACAAATAATAAATTTTAAAGGCTCTTGTCTAACTAATTGATTTATGTCTTTGTAAGAGTAAAATGATTGTATTTTTTGGGAGCAAATTTCTCAGTAAATGATGGAACAGGAAGTATTCAACAAAAACGGTTAAAGGTGATCATATTTATATATAAGTAATTAAAACTAATATTTGGTTGTATGTGAATGTTCCCCGGCTTTGGAGTCATTTAAAACAAGCTACTCCGACTACTTTTTCAATTAGACGATTTTGAAAAATATTTCAATGAACAAGACGAAATAAATCGTACCCGTTTGAGTCCCGATATAGTTCACATTTAATCTCTTCCACGCTAACGCCCCGACGTATGGGACGGCAATGTGCAAGGCCTGTGCGCGAGCGCCCCAGACGTTGGGACGCGAACATTCAAACGTCGGTAACGCAGGCAATCTTTTGCATATAGGACTGATTTTGGTTTTAAAATATCGCCCTATTCGTCCTGATACTACTACCTCCATAATATTGTCAAAACTATTAGGTTAAAATGCTTAAAACATCGATTTTTCGAACCCTTCAAATTTATTCCGATCCCGCCAAATGTTTACATATCAGTTTGAAACTGCGTGCTAAACTCGCGTCTAACTTCACACTGAACTTTGCACCAATCTCGCGGCATTGCAAACTGACACTCCATGACACGTGAAAGGTATGGCGCTTGTTCATTTCAGTTTGATTGGTTGCTTCGTTACGTCACCTTAATAGCTATTTACGAGTTAGTTATTTGTTGGGGATATTTTTGTTAAGGTGATTGTGACAACGTAAGACATTTCTTTGTGTTTTTTAATGTTGTGAAACATTCCTAATGCATCTAGCTTCCATAAAAGCCAACCCAATTATTTTTTATTGGTGTATTTGTAGCTCTATGTGGAAAGAGAACATCTTGAAAAATAGCAACGCGGACAGATTTTGTTTGTATGAAAAACTGTCGCGCCGATCGGGTTAAGTGATGCTTTCGTCAAAACACGTCGTGTTTGCACATCAAACTGTTCGGAAGGACGAGCGGAAGCGAATGCTGTTTGTTTCAAGACCTTCGGACATTATGTAGTTATAAATGAAGAAAATTGCATTGAAAATACATAGTGGAAAAAATTGACCGAGCCTGTAGTTTATATATTGAAGTGGTATCGAGAAATAAAAGATTTAGCATTGCCGCCAACGCAAGTATCCGTATAGCGATTGTTTTCCGTTTCTAAAATCCTTAATTCTGATTTGAATACAGATATAAAATTTTTGAGAATAGATTCAAATAAACAAAATGTGTGCCTCCAATTACATGTTAATATGAAAAAAATGGTTATTTGCCAGATTGCTTGGAAGATTTTTAACTTATTACACATAAATAGGAAAGGTGAAATAAAATCTGGACAAAATTTAACTGTAAGGGTCGCTAACAGCTGGAAATCAATAGCCATCAACTATCACAAGGGATTGCTATTTTTTTCACCGTGTTATAATGGAGTTCTACCAAGTGAATGCCAATTCAATCAATAAAATTAAACTGATTTAGTAGAAGTCGTGTTGTCGGTCAATGTCGATGAAAGAGTCACGATTCACTGAAGTTCACTATTTTGTCTCTGAATTTAAAGAACTGTATGAGATCTATTTTAATGTATTTTATAGATTCAATACATCGTAACATACAACTAACTACCGGCTGTTTTTAAGATGTTTGATTTATGTTTGAAGTATATAATCAAATGGTTTTAAACATTTTAACATAGTATGGAGACTTTGTTATTTAAATTAGTTCTATAAATACAAAAACAAGCCATCAATAAGCTAGCAAACAATATAAAACTCATTAAGTTTTAAGCAAACAAAAGGCTAACTCACAATGGTTCTCCTGAATACGACAATGCCGCATTGTTAGACAGAGGCAACACTAACAAAGAGTGTTTCTCAACATAACCGCATCGCACACTTTTTTAAACGTTATTATTATTCAATTCAAAAATTGTTTGAATATTGAAATTTAACCATTTCATTGCCGGTGAATAAAAAACGGGTCTGCATATCAACTGAATTTTGTTACATACTAGTTTCTTTCTTTTTTATATAAAATATTACTCAGAGAAGTGTAGAATTGTTTTTTAACCACTATTGCTACATCTATCGTGAAAAAAATATTTTAAGTCTTATGTATATTTAAATAATAAAACACAATCTGGAGTACTATTTCTACAATTTGATATTTTTAAGATCACGACTGGTTTCGTTGATAGCGAGTATTATCAACTGATCAATAATGTGGAAATAGTACTAAATATAGTGTTTCATTAATTAATTTAACATAATGCATTTCCACCAAGAAGAGTCAGTTAGAACAAAAAAGTAATAAGGTACATCTATAGTTATCCAACATTAGATGTCAATAACTGTTGTAAATCGAGTTTATTTATCTCGTTTGTTTATGCTACTCTTTCTCTCTTCATTATTGTGAAATTCCGATATAGTTTATAAGGCATTTTACATATATATTTATTTATAATAAGAAGTATTTTTTTATGGGAATAATTGACAAATCATACAGTTCAATATGCGATTCGACTTTCGACTAGAGTTCAAGAACACATCTCTGTTGTAAATCGACGACAACCTAAATACAGTTCATAAAAGGCATTATAATAATCATACTAAAATAAACGATGTTAAAAAATTTAACTATAATTTCTACGTTTAATATTTATATTCTATAAAATAATAATTATAATTTAGTTTTATAATATAGAAAATATGATATTTCGGTCAAATATGGTTAACCGTTATTATACTATTGTATTAAAGTAATATGGCTGCGTTGAATGATTTTCTTCCAAGTGTTACATTCCTGATTTTAACTGATTTAATATACGAATAAAGTATGTTTATTTCGACAGCAATGTAAATATCAAAATGAACCGTTAATGAAAATATTTTATTAAAAAATTCAAGTGCTCTCGTGGAAGAATGCCAAAAACGACACGTGAAAAGAATTACAGACGTAATTGATTGCCAAACAAAATGGATTCTACGAAAACATAAACGTTGGATTTTTACTGAAATGTTTTCAAATTGTGACAAAACATTTTGCCTGCTAAATTATTATTGTAAGCGTTCAAATAACGTCTGACAGTTATTTATAACGCTAGACGTGAAATACGATGTTTTACAAAAGCACAAAACAAATTCTGTAATTTAGGTTAACGGTATCTCTAAAATGGAAATAATAAATTGTTCGATAAGACTCAGGGAAGGAATTTGTATGAAAATTAAAGATTCAAATTTATTGATAAGAGATTTTGATTAATTGTCCAATAAAATTAATTGAAACGACATTAATTTAAAATATACCTAACCAAAATTTAAGAAGAGAATAATTTAGCTAAATAACATTAATTAAACACAGCAAGTTGCATTCATTTATGCTAAGCAATTAATTTATTATATATGTACTATTCATTATTCGAGGAAGGGTGAAGATGACTGGAGTGGATAGTATATAGTATAGCCAAGTTTATTACACCTGTGGAATCTTTCTCGTAGCAAAACCAAAGCGTAGCCTTACTGTGTTGATTTGTAAACAGACTGCCGGGGGTCCGTAGAAACTATTTTGGAAAACTCTTTTATACTGTAGCGAAATTAAACACACATTGAAAAATATAGTAAATCCTTGACAAGATAACAATATAAAATTGTAAAACAATAAAAGTGTCATAAGATTTATTTACATCTAGATAACTGAAAGAAGAATCTTGTTTATTTGAATTTCTTTACGTTTGGTAACATTCACTCCTTTGTCATGAATATCTATTTTAACATTGCTGATACTATGTTTCTACCTTGAAAAGAAAGTTTTTTTACACATATTGAAAAAGGAAAAAAATATTTTAAAAAGTCAGGAATATATTATTATAAATAAATGTTTCATTTTACATAATATCAAGCAATATTTCAGTCAGCGCTAGTACATGTGGTGGCTGTCGAAATTAATTTCAAATTTGAGATATAGTTTTTTACTTACAACTAAAAATCAGGGATGTCGAGTTGCTAGACTGCAAAAATATTTATATATTGAGAATCAAACGAAGTTATTTTATTCGAAGTTTATATATAGATTTATTTCTTCTCGTTCATTAAAATATATTATAAAATATCCTCCAATCTAAAAAGTAGTCACCAGTTTTTCACAACTCCGACTCCGTCTCCCAGCCCAATGAAAAATATGACATACGAATATATTTTTTTGAAAAATGAAAACTATTTTAAATAAAAAAGTTTCATAAAGGTACATTAGAACATTAGCAATATTTTTTTATTCTAATATGAGAGAATATACTCATTTTTCTTCTGAGATCCATGCAAATCCACCCATAATCTCGCAGCCTTTTTTGCAGCCACGGAACATTTAATAGTTCATTATTCATTATGAAATAATTGAGATGAATTCAACATTCAACGAAAGTTAAATAGGCTTATTTAATTTTTTTATATCTTTCGAATAATATATGACAACATTTGCTTATTAAAATATTTGCAATAAGTAATCTTGTCATTTTATTTAGTTCTTTGCCCCATTCAACGACTTTACCTGACAGTATACTTTTTAGTGTGCAGTAAATGGCAAGAAGAAGACTGCATACAGTTTACTCACCTTAGCGTTAATCTAGTCTTGAATCTGTTCTAACATGTAACTTAATTTCAGAGGAAAATGTCAGCTTAATTTTACTATCAAAAATTTGTGGTACAATGTATTCGACGTACCAATATAACGTAATAAATATCTTCTAGTATAGAGACAGCAATATGATAAGTGTATTGTGTGTTTAGCGGAGAACTGGGTCACATCCTATTTGCATACACTTGTTATTTCATAAAGTAGTGAAACTTCGTACAAGGCTGCTTGCTGTTGGTAGCACTTATTCTCACGACACGAATTTTTGTTTTGGGAGCAATATTTAAAGATAAGTATTGCCAATACATAAATTACATCGAAATTTCAATAGAGTCGATAAATTCCCTTATTTCAACATTTTGGCATATTATCATGTTCAGAATAATTAATTTTGTTTAAGAAACTTTTAGAAAGAGCTGCCGGTGATAATGTTTATTTTCTTGCGTTGTCTAAATCGTTAATGTTCTAGCGCTGTGTAACACAGCTTGACTACCCATGATTAAAAAAAATATATTATTATTTGAATAAAAATGAATTTTGTATCCAGCCAGTAACTACGATTAAATTTTCGTTTAGATAATTTTGAAACATGTCTCAATGCACAGTTTCCCGCATTGGTTGGTTCATCTTTAATTTAATGTGCATACATACGAAAGGTAGGGAAAAAAACTGACTTTTTATAGTCATGTTACTGGAATGGACACCAAATGGACTTTTGTGTTAAATACTATATATTTAATAAAAGTGAAAAATAATAAAAGTGTAGTTACAATAAAAGTTATTAAAAGTAGTCAGATTTCTCTGCGGACCACCAGTTGCCGACCGCTGGTATATAGTATATTTAAAAATTGCGAAATACTAAACTCTTCTAATTTCATGTACTAGTAGATTCCTAACCTCATTTTTCTATTCAAATCCTATCAAACTTAATTCTTGTTAGCTACTGTCAATATGATCATAGTTGTAAACAGCGAAAGCTTAAAAAGATTTTTTTTTAATTTATTCTTTTTGTTACATACTTGCTTAGATTTTTTGCTGAATAAAGAAAAAAAAACATGATTACATATAAAAATACTGCACGTATATGATTCTGAGAATTTGGGTAAAAGTTGGTGTGTCGCGAAGTAGAAAAGGTTGCGAAGTAATATTCTAATATATAAAAATTTATATTTTAATTCATACCATTTTCTGAAAGTGATTTTACGTGGCAAAAACCCAATAGTTATACAACATTTTCAGAATTTAAATCTGTTTCTTTTATCAAATAAAAGAACCATAAAACTGACATATTTGTCGACTTGTCGCTTTCCAACGTGTCAATCA
The DNA here is from genome assembly GCA_028555115.1 of Himalopsyche japonica. NCBI lineage: Eukaryota > Metazoa > Arthropoda > Insecta > Trichoptera > Rhyacophilidae > Himalopsyche > Himalopsyche japonica. Next base: position 15,646 of record JAHFWJ010000477.1, on the reverse strand, counting down.
AATGACACAAACAGTCTCACAATTAGTTGCGCAACAATGACACAATACTCATATTATATCGGAAACGAATAAGAAAGATATAACCGCTGTATTCAGCGATTAAAATCCATAGACTTAGTTGATTGGTTATTTATGTTTTAAGGATAATATCACAGAGTATTTTATGAATATGATGTAAACAAAAAATTGAGACGATTTTTAAACCCCGAAAATTTGGGCCTCTCAAATTCACAATGCGCTATTATCTATTTATATTATACAGTGGAACCTCGATCAACCGTTCTCGCATAATACGTTTTCCCGGATGGAACGCTTATTTTTTATAGTCCCGTCAAAGTCCCATAAGAACAATGTTAAATAATCCCGCATTGACCGTTTCCCGATTCCCCGATTTCCTCGATAAACCGTCTAAATATTTTGGTCCGTCACAAATATTATCCCGATTGACCGTATTTATTGCATATTTCTCCTTATCTCGGCAAGCACGTTATGTTTGATTTTTTGAGTTGAAATCCACCACACGCGTATTATTGTTTATGATGCAAATGTAGAGTTGTTTAAAATTCATGGTAATAATGATTCCTGTACATAAAAAATTTTAGTCACAAGTTTAGTAACACGTCTTTGTTCCGATTAAAGTGCCAAATAACAAAGAAGCAAACGAACATAAAGGACTTTTTTAAAAAAACAATTTCATATACAGTATGTACAAGTAACTAATAAATAAATATTTTTTACGATTTTACTTATTTATTATTATTTGAAGCTTTCCGCATTCACCGTTTCCCGCATTTACCGTTAATTTTTCAGGGTCCCTTGGAAAACGTAAAATCGAGGTTTCACTGAATATTAATCTAAAAAAATCAGATTTAAGGTAGTGAATATTTCGACAAATCTTACATATTTTACTAAAATTTACAATTCAGTAATTAATTGAAAAAAAATCTAACTGTTTTGTTTATTGCTTTATTGTTGATTGTATCGGAATTTTTATTGGAATAAATTAGCTTCAATAAACCTCAATATTAGCATTTGCGGTCGATAAAAATTTCTTCTGTGTTAAAAGAAAGTATATCAACAATGAAAATATGCTCTCTGTATAAATTATAGAGTTATATAAGAAATTGAGCTGTCAAAATGTATATTTAGAAGGAATATTGGTTTAGGTATTAGAAGGTGAACCATATTTTAAAATATAACATTTATTTCTAAAATTTCGTCAACTTTATAATTAACAACCTTAAAACGACACTGAGACTATGTGACACCGTTGTGATCGTAAATACTGTCATATTTCGCTCTACCAGTGTTTCGGAACTTTCGTGTGTAACTGATCATACATATTTAACATTTATCATTTTTCTGATGTGACATTTTTCTTTAGATTTATGCTATCGCGATTCAAAAGCACATACAATACTTTACCATAAAACTCTCGATGACTTTCTCGCTGCAAGAAATTATCAGATATAAAAAAATATTTAATGTTTCTATTTTTATTATACTTACGGTCTTATTCACGATGAGATGCAATTAAAAATCATCGAAATTCCTTCTTTTGTTTAGTAATTTCATTCATCTTTTTTTATGTCATTGCATTATTGTGGCGTTCATTAGAGACAAGTTATTATTGAAATTTTAAAATTTCAAAGTTAAAAATTTTCCCATGGTTCTTATTTCATAAACAAAAATACAGAACGTATCAAATAATATTTACTTAAAATTTTTAGCGGTAAAAATATTACCTTCGTCAGTACTTAGTTTGAGATCGATAATGTGAAATCAATCGGTTTATGTTAAGTTAAAAAAAATGAATGTTACAAAAAGCAAAGTTAATTAAGAAATGGCAGCAAGAACGACACGAAAGAAATTCATGTCGCTTTTGTACCTACACCGTTAATGAGTGTGTTCTTATGACAGACAGAACAGTTCACACAATTTTGCAAAAAAAAAAACGAAAAGCTATATATACATGCTCCAAAAAAAAAAATCGGTTTGCCCCGAAATATTGATAAGTGCTTAGGTGTGCCAAGTGTGAGAAATGGTTGCGGACCACTGAAATAGAGGATATAAGTTGGCTTATATTAAAAATCAACGAACGAATTATTCCAAAGTAGATTTTAAGTCTAGCAGTATCGCCAGCTCCAGAAAAAGATAGGATTGTCGACTAATAAACAGAGCAATTATCTTTTCTTGGTTTTTCAGCATGATTTTAAGAAATTTCATAAAAAAAAGCTTGCCGCCGACCAACAATGCTTTTTATCATAAAAATATAGTCGGGTTATGTTTTGTATAAACTGCTGTCGGAAGCAAAAAATATATACGTACAACATTAAAAAGGTGTTCCCCATTTGTTTTGAAACTTGATAGTTCATCCGTATGGCGACAGATGCCACACAAATCTTCATGAGAATAAAATTTTAATAGAAAAAATGAATGACAGGTAACCAACTACAGGTGAACTGTAATATAAATTAACACAATAAATTATTTCTTTCAAAAGTCGTTCGTCATATTTTTTGCAGCGGTATCATCATTATTTTCTCGATATTATCTGGCTATATATTTTATTTTGTTTAATTATTTGGCTATTGATTAATTGATTAATATAATTATTCTACTTCCAGAATGTTTCATGTAGTTTAATTGACCAATTATACATTTATTATTAATGAATATTCCATATGGATAGAGCTCGCGTATAATGATAATTAGAAAATAGATATAAAAATCATTATATCATATACAATAAGATACTTTTCATTAGCTCTTGAACCAATTATTTTGTATGCATGGTAATATTAAATTCTCAATTTATATAAGTAGAATCGTTTTGATTTTTACCAAATCGTTTAAAAATGATCGAGATGAACGAAACTGGTTCTGGTTATATTAAAATTGTGGAGTGGTACTAAAAATTGTGTTATTAATTTATATGTTGCTTCGTAAATATTTTTAATTTAGGATATCGGCTAAGGGTGTTTCATGAAATTTCAATATCAAATTTGTATCTTTTAAACTCAAACTGTTCATTTTCACATATTTGGTTACTTCTGGCATTAGTTTCGCCTTTCGGCATCTTTATATATTCTAGTAAACAGTCAAATCGTTTATATGAACGAGGAAATACATATTAACGATACAGTTATATTGATTGACCTTAATAGTATTAATGTAAAAGGATCGCGTTGCAAGTCAAAATTTATGGCTTAGAAATTCGTTTCGATATCGATTTGAAGATGTAAACGGTTGTTTGACTGATGATGCTGAAGGACGAAACCAGGAATAGGATTTATTAAACACGTAGAAATCTACGAAACGTTTAAGATTGAAAAGTTTAAATTTGATACTGAAATTCGATCAAACAAATTTAACTACAATATCGAATTAAAATAAATGAAAGAAACATTTTAGTATAACTCCAAAATTTTAAAACTGTTTTCGCTCATCGCTAACACGATTGAAAAATCAAAACACTAGAATGCTTGAGTAACAAAACATGGAGTTTGAACAGTTTAAAGTACCTTTTTATTTCTGATTAAATATATAAATATTTGATAATTCTTTCACGCTAAAATTAAATATTCTTTGAAGCCAGAAAAATATTTATCCAATCAATCATATAAAAGGTACTGTTGCCTAGCACATGTTGAATCGGACCATATGGTGGCATTTGAATCCCAAATAGTAGGTTGAGCCTTGTGGTAAGTCAAGTTGTTCCCTTGACATCAACAATCTACAACAGGTAGATATTTTAAGGTTGAGGTTAGGGAAAGGGGTAGACTGACGCACCTGTTTCGAAATTCTCATTGTGTCGAATGCATCCCAAAAACAAATATTCCTACTTCTAAAAATTTTATGTTTTGGTATTTATTTCTTGCTTGTTCAAATTTTGTTGTTAGATTAATATTTATGATAATACATACATGAAATTTCAATATCAAATTTGAATTATTGAAGAATTGATTCCACATATGTTGTCATTAACGACCCGGGTTTGTCAGTTCCTTTGCATCACTTAAAGTCGGAATCACGGCTTTAATATAACGGCATAACTTTTCAATCATTGATAAGGAAAAATTAAACTTTTTTTCGCTCACATACCATATTTTTTTCATAAACTTTTAATTTAGAGCAGAATACTGAATAGTTTATGTTTTCAAATAATACTCATATATAATCAAGAATATTGTATTTGATTTAACTTAAATCACATTCACTTTATTCTGTTTTGAAAATCACTGGAAATATATGATAAAGGTTTTTATGTGGATTTCGTGAAGGGCAAAATTAACAATAAGGTTCTTTGTTAAAAAAATGAGTTGCGTTCGTAATAAAATAGAAGGCCGGAAGTACGAAAGGTTAAGGCTAATGTAAACCAATATTATGTATTTAGGTATATACTGATATTTTAAATAATAAAAACACATTTTTAGTACTTATTTCCACAAGATTTTTTGATATTACTAAAAACTACAAAATCCTACATTTCAATAACAAATCACTGAAATTAGATAAACAAGAAATCCTTGAAATTAATCGATACAATTTTTTTTTGCCTAATTCTAACCTTATAAATGAACAAACTACTTTTGCGTCGTCACCATTGTTATACTCATTAAATTAGATTAATAAATATATATATCATATAAATATAATATTTTTTTTTTTGAAAAATGATATTACCTTCTTTTACTTTATTTTTTTACAGAAAATATTGGAACGCCCCTGACTGACCATATCTTCCCATCTCACCGATTCATCTTTAATGGACTATTATTAAAATTCTCATATATTAATTTATTTTGTTCCATTAAGTAGTAAGTGTGGGTTATTTTCATCATTAAAATTTCCCACTCCTTACTTGCTTATTGATTGTTTAGAGCTCCTAATGGATTATTGATTTACCATAATTGTATTTGAAATTCTTAATAAGTGATTGTGAACATTTAATTTTTATACTAATTTACTTTATTTGTATCAATATTGTATGATTTTATGTAAATTGTTTCCTAGTTCTTGAACCCATGGTTTTGTACACCTGCTACCTTTAACTCAAATAATTTTTTTGTTTTGTATAAATAGACTTTTTTGTAAATTGTATTCTATCAGTTGATAATGCTCGCGATGAGCGAAACCGGTCCTGATCAAAAAATATATTGTGGAAATAAGTACTAAAAAATGTGTTTTTATTATTTAAAATATCATGCCTTTCCATCAAGAAGTGACAGTTAACACCTTAAAAGTGATATACTGATATCGTAAAATGCAGGTATTTGCATCATTGATTAGATAATATATTTTTATGAACAGCAATATGGTAACGAACCAGATTATTTTAATGTTATGTTGAATTGAGATTTATCAAAAATCAACTTGAAAAGAGAATATAAGATCTCATTAATAAAACTGAAAAAATAACATCTAACATTCCTAAAATTTCAGGTTCTTTAGCAAAAGCCGCATATAAACTGTGCGAAGGTTTAACTATTGCCATTCATGATAGCCTATTATTATCGAAAATACATACTGTTAGAAATCGTATGGTGTGAAATAAAATTCTACACTACATCAATGAACTGTGATAAAATGAAAGTATATTGTAAAAATCATACTTAAATAATAAGAAAACTTTTTTAATGATTTTGAATTGTTCATTCAACAAACACACTTAACATATAACATTAAAAAAGTATTAGTTGTTATCGAAAATAGCATTTGGAGTTACGAATTTGTATCTCTGTATGGACATATTCAGAAGTACACTGGTTTTTAAATCAATTAATGGGTTTATGATCAAATTTAAAGTCAGTTATATGTAATCATAAAACACCACGTATTAGAATTAACTCAGGGTTGGACCATTGATAAAAACTATTCTTCCCTAAAGAGTAATGAACTGTAATTGTAAACCGCTGTTTTGGCCGGAGTCGGAATCATGAAAAACGAGCGATTTCAACTACTTTTCGATTTGAAAATTTTGAGAAATATCTCAATGAATAATTTGCCGAATTGGTTGGTTGATCTATAAACAAATGTCATGTTATCGTGTTTTTTAATGGCTTCACAGCCCTAGTATATTCTTTTGATAATTCTCTTTTCTTTTTTTTATTCACCATGTACTCGATTTTATATTAGCTTTTCGTACATTTAATTATTTAAAACTCCTTTTAAATTGCGGAAGTTTGGTGTTTTATCAAATTAAAATACGACACATTTTAATCAAGAATTAACAGTTAAAAACTTGAATGTTAATCACAACCAGTTCATAGAACACACATCTTTCACAATGCTACATTACGTGAATTAATTATATACATTTTATATTGTCAAATAGCTTTTGTTAATGGGAGAGAAATAATATTTCGGGTGGTAACTCAAACATTGCATATATCTTAATTATAAATCTGTTCATTAATGTTGGATAGACATACGATTCATCTGCAGTTTTTTATTCACAATACATTTAATATTACATTTTTCAACTGAAATATTAATCTGACAGAGCACTGGAAATTTAAACGTATTCAAGAGTTTCTGATATTAATTACTTTAAAAAATGCAAACTCATCTCTGGCTTGGAAAAAATATTAATAGCGGGGATTTATGAATAAAATATTCATGTTGGCGTTACGATAAAAATGTTAAAAAATAAAATGGCTATACTCGGTTATTTTGAATACGAAATTAAAAAAGTAGTAACTCATTTTTTAATCAAAAAATTTAGAAAGGTACACTGGAAAACATGAATTTATCAACCCAACGTTGAAACAATAATGTACAATACTTTACATTTTGGATGAATACGTGTATATTATTTTCTTAATTCTTGAACCATTTGTAATATGTTATATAAATTTTGATTCAAATTTTTGAATAAATAACCTTGTTTTAATTTGCGTTGTATTATTTGATAATGCTATTGATGACAGAAACCGGTACTGATTAGTATAATAGATTGTGGAAACAGTAATAAGCCTCGTGTTTTATTATTTGAATATAATGCCTTTCACCAAGAGTGATCATTAAGAAATTAAAGATGATAAATTAAGCATATCTTAATGGTATGTTTAATGAAGACCTACGACAGAAATTCGAATTGAAAAGGGACTAATTATGAACCAATTGATACGTCACATATAGGTATAGAAATAATTTTAACACACCCTAAAATAACAAATCAATGATCAAATATAAAGCAAAACACAATATATTTTTTTTGAAAATTTATGTAACGGGAGGTAGACATTTACATAATGATTTGATTAATGAATTTAACTGATAGTGTTTGATGGAATTTCCCTATCGAATTTGATTCGTGTACGTGTTTCGCTTTTGGTATCATTCAATAGTCTATCACAAAAATGCAATAGATCTGTCAACAGTCAGTGCTTTTATTAAATGAGTGGTCTAACTCTTCCTAAGCAATTACTAAGCAACGGGTACAATTTGTCAATAGTATTTGTATATCACGCGAAAGTGAAAAATATAACAGATGAACCTAAATACATAAGCACTAGGCAACACTCTACAAGAAAGTTTAAAATGATAAAACGATGTGGATGAAGATATTTAAAAAGCCGCTATATCCCTTAAGATTAAATGTATCTACAATAGATAGAGTAACCAAGAATCCTTTCTTTTTGGTGACATTCTTTTAAATCATTGCTACTCCACAGAGTTTCAAATAATAAAAACACATTTTTCGTACTGCTCCACAACATATTTTATCATCGGGCCTGGTTTCGCTCATCGCAAGCGTTATCAACTTGGATTTTCTATTAAACAAAATAAATTACTTTTCATACGTTGATATGTAAAGCAGTTTATAAAGCTCGCAATGAGCGAAATCGGTCATGATCCTAAAATATATTGTGGAAATAGTATTTAAACTGTGTTTTTATTATTTAAATTATAAGTACAGTGAATCCTCGATTCTACGTTTTTCGTGGGACCCTAAAAATGAAAGAAAAATGCGGGAAACGAGGAATGCGGGAAAGATTAAAATATTTATTAAAAAAAGTAAAATTTAAGAAAAGTCCCGGTTTCCTTTAATTTTCAAAGATGGGTTACACAAAAATTGGTAAATATGAGAGGGTTTTGTAAAAGTTATATTAATTAAATCTTATTTATTGAAATAATTGAATAGTGTTTTAAACTTCTTCTTGTGAAATTCTTTATAAGAGAAAATCTCAAGACATTTGGACGAACATTAAATTTTTTGGTTAATATATAAGATTTATGGGAAGGAAAACCCAGACAGAAAACCGAACACCAACCCGCCTGGGCAGCGTGGTGTTGCTATGTCCAAACCCCCCCTGAAAAAAAAAACAGGGGGAGGCCTTCATCCAGCAGTGGATCGACCCCGGCTGATAATGATGATATAAGATTTAATGTATTCAAACACACAGATTGTATTGAATAGAAAGATTAATCTACCAAAGCCGGTCAATTAGAATAATATTTGAGACGGCACTATAATATTTAGACGACGTTAGATCGAGGAAATCAATAAACTGAGAACGGTTAATGCGGGATTATTAAATATTGTTCTTATGGGTGTTTGACGGGACTGTAAAAAATTAACGAACCATACGGGAAAACGTATTATGCGAGAACGGTTGATCGGGGTTCCACTGTAAACATTTTCCATCATGAAGTGACAGGTAATATTTGCAAAGAAATTATAAAGTATTGCTTATTTTATTGAAAACAACCATTCTGTCTTTATTAAAAAGAAATAATAATATTATGGAAAAAAGCGGGTAGCTACGTTTAACTAACGTATGGGAAAGCAGTGATAGATAAATAAACAGTGGTTCTCACGTAAAATCAGCGGTCCTATAGAAATACTTCGTGACGGCACATTTGTTTTTTTTTAATTTTTAAGATGTGACAAAAATGGTAGTCAAATTGACTAAAAGAATGTTTTTTTAAATCATTTGGAGTAAACAAGTCGACTAACAGATGGACAAGTATATTCAATCAATTTGAAAATATATTTAGAGATTAGTTTGCAAAACTGCATTCTTATCAACATTTATTATGAATTGGACGCAGAAAAATCCTCATTTGACTGTACATGAGAATCACTGGTATAAAGAGGCTTGACATTTGAAAAAAGATGTCATAAATGGTGTAGTTTTAGAGAATATTTAATATTCGATGAAATAAATAATGAAACTTGCCCCGCGTTTTTTTGTCAATTTGGTCACCGTATGTACAGACAATGTGACAAAATCTGCGTGGAGATATAAAAAAAATAAAATTTAATGTGCTATTATAAAAGGTTAAAGAGATTTCCTTTATTTAATATGATGATAAAATAATAAAGCTTGACAAGGTTCACTGCTTATTTTAATATTTCAGTCAAAGCGTGTTGGGTTTAATTATAAAATTTATTAAATAACTAACTACATTTAAAAATAATAAACTTTAAAAATTATTACACGTTGACGCTTTATTCATAAAAATGCAAATCGCGCTTAGAATTTTCCGTTATTTTACTTTGAATGCTATTCATTAGCATTTTTGAATCAAGGTTGTTCAATTAACATACTGTATTTGTAAGTAGCGCGCGTTTAATTTATAGCAGAGCTTTGTGAATAACGTTTATATTATTATATCTGGCTTAGTTATTATGAAGTAAATTTATGCATTCAGAGATAGAATACAAATTATTCTACATTCTATACGTTGGCAGCGGATTTGTTTTTGTCACCATATCCGCTACTAGTGTAGAGGATATGGGCTCCAAATGAGAATGCTCTACGAGAACAAAGGAGTCCCCAACCCCTATTATTCTGCAATTGATGAAGGGGTTTTGGCTTCGCGTTTTAAGATCTGGTGAGAGCATGTGAATTTAGACAACACATTCTACACCTTTGAACAAATATATAAAAATCATTTTTACTGCATTGGTATTTGAATGTGTAAACACTACCACTGTTATTGACATCTTTCATATTATTGATTGAATATTCACTTGGTAGAACTCCATTATAACACGGTGAAAAAATAGCAATGTATTTTAGTTCTACAAAATTATTTTTAACAAATATAGTTGATAGCTATTTCGGCTCACGCCATCGTCAGAACTATGCTTAAACTAACATTTGCTTATCTATATATAGCTGTGCAGAAAAGGTACACAACATCTCCTCTCTCCTTTTCCAATGGTATAGCTTGTTATTTAACAACAATGACACTAAACTTTCAAAATTCCAAATGAAACAATAGGTGTCTATGACAATAAGATTATGTGTGTGGGACGGAAGTGGTCCTTCAGGCAGCAAATTAGACCACCCCTTTGTGCAACGGCTTGACAAGTGGCGATATTATTATGTTAGTTTGATCGTTAAGAATCCTTTGTGACAATTGGTGTCTATTGATCTCCAGCTGTTCTAAAGCCGTCATTCTTCGACCCTTACTACAAAGATGCAAACATTTAGGAGCTGAGTTCGAATTTACATTATGTGACTCATTAATAACGTGATTAGCGAATTGTGAATCTGTTTTTTTATTATTGAATGATCTTACATGTTCCTTAGCTCGAGTAGATATACTTCTACCTGTCTGTCCGATATAAACGGATAAACATGAGCCACAGGACATTTTATAAATACCGCTTCTGTCCAGTTTATTGATTTTATCTTTGCTATTTTTAAGATGTCTGCCTAAGTTATTGTTGACCTTGAAAGCTACGTTTATTGAGTTTTTAATCTCCCGATGAATTTTTTCGCTAATGCTACCTAGGTAGTTAATAGATTTATAGAAGCGGTTATCTTGTATTGGGTTCGGGTAAATGAGTTTTCTAGCTAGATTTAATTGTTTTTATATAATAAATTATTTATCGTTGTTATCTCATAACCATTATTACGGGCTATGCATTTAATAGTTTGCAGTTCTTTGTCGTAATCTGCCTGGCTCATAGGTACAGTTACTAGCCTATGGACCATGGAGTTATAAGCCGCAAGCTTATGATTCCATGAGTGGAGGGACTTTGCGTGAATTGTGGTATCACAAAAGGTAGGTTTTCTAAAAATTTTAAAAGTGTGTCTGTTTTTAACTCTGCTAATAGTTAAGTCCAGGAAATTGATGGAGCTGTCTACCTCTATCTCTAGTGTGAATTTAATATTACTATGTATAGAGTTAGCTTTCTGTAGAAATTTATCTAGTTGTCTATCTGTGCGTTGCCAACAAATCAAGATATCGTCTACATAGCGGTAGTAATATACTATATTATTTTTATCTAATTCAAGAAGTTTAGATTCGAAATTGTCCATATATTGTTCGTTGTCCGATTTGTTCGCAGTTCGAATTGTTCGTTAATCGATTACCCACTGTATTGAGATTCACTTGTTGGTTAAAAGGCATTTTATTTAAATTATAAAACACAAAATCAAGTAACGGTTTCACCCATCGTGAGTTTTGTCAGTTGATGAATAGTCATAATCGAGAGATAAGCAAAGTCATTTTAATTGTACATAATATAAAGCCAATAATGTTGGCTGTAAACTTACTTACTTACTTACTGGCCGGTAAAACCTGTCTAAATTGTCAAAAAAATAATCTTAGTATGTATCTTTTTAAATTCTTTTTTGGTTGGCACTATGAGGTTATTTTTAGTTTACTAGTTGCAAATCTGTTTATTAGTAGTTAAAATGTTTAATCGAACACCATCTCGAACCATAATCAGATTCGAAATTGATCTCGTAATACCTTTAAGCAATTTGTGTTCACCAAATTTGATATTTGAGTATTTTAGCATATCGGATGACGTCAATATGAAAAATGGTTAAAATTCGCACCCCTATTGTATTACTTTGATTTACTCAATATCAAAATTAACCTTTACAAGCCGAGCGTCTTCGAACGACACCGCAAATTTTGCATCGCTTCGTGCCCAGCGGCATTGTATGACCAGTGAGTATGGCAAATTTTACTGTTGATCTACAATGATTTTTAATAGTCGCATCACATCTATATCGAATTTTAGCCACTAAACACGTTTCCCATAATGATTCTGCAAACAATTAAATTTCAAACTTGACTCTTCGGAAGCTATATTCAAGGCTGCAATAAATTCTAATTCCGTCTAAAGAAAATTTTCTAATGCAAACTTACTTCAGTGCGCTTAATTGTTTTGCAGTTGCAGTTATTTTTATGACAGCTTATGATCACACAAAAATATATTCGAACAGTGAGCTATTTACGTCTATTGCAGATGAAGCGCGGTCGCTTAAAGGTTACAGTCATAACATCAGTCTCTGTGATAACTTTACTACAGACCTAAGAAATAGTTACATTGTGAAGATTGCACTTATTTACTTTAGACTGTCCGAGATTTATTTTGATTTAAGCGAGTAATAAGTATATAAAAGGTCTAGTCATAAGTGGGCAGCGAGATGCATTCAAAACCTAGTTCATTGAATAATTAAGATTTTAATACGAGTTTATGTTTTATCATTTTTTCGAAAGCTCCTGTAACATGTTTTATGCGTATTCTAGTGACACCAGTATAGGAAATATTTTTATTTCAGATACAGGTCATGTTAATAAGAAATAATCTTACTCTCAGATTGTGAACAATATGATGTGGAGAAAAATGCATATATTTTTAATTGATTCTTATAATTAGCCATTAATATTTGAATTGAAGATTAAATTATATATACATTCCGATATTACAATAACATATAAAAGTAAACATAACAATACCGGATAAAAAAATCTTTGCCTAGAATTAAGGCAATATTTATTTCGCATCGAATTGTTACATTGGCATTTAAAACAAATATCTATGTTGCAATCTTATTATATTGATTTAAATAAATAACTGAATACTGTCGCTTCTTTGAATTAAAATATGCCATTAAAAATGTCAGTTTCGTCAATACTGCAATCATTCAATCTTGATCGAAGTTTCATGAAAATATTTTCGGCCCATAAAAAACATCACAACAGTCAATGATTGTTGATCAAAAAAAAATAACTCAAGAATAGCGATATTTAAATTTTATAAGCAGTTATATTTGACACTTATACTGAATGTAATGGTTTTATATTAACATCTTTTATATAATATGTTGGCTCTTTATTTAATTGCGATATTAATTGAAGCCATGTTAATTGCTCTTCTAAGACGATCTGTCAAATTTTAATATGTCAGAATTTAGCGGTGTTAAGCTTGGATATATAATATAATACATATTATAGAATAGCAATGTATTTTCGTTCTACAAAATACTTGTCTACTTAGTTTACATATAAGAGTGATTGTTATGTTTCTTCATTTTTAGTACGTTTTTTATTTTAACACACTGACTGCTAACGTATCAACTACTTAGATGTCTGATGGCAGGGTTTTGACTGCTGAAACCCACAAGTATTAACATTGTTCGAACTATTGTTTTACCTTGCTTGGTATCAATACTATAATATTTATTTTTGCAAAGTTCAATGTTTGAATATCGTTTACGTGGCTCAGCAGGGAATGGGTTAAGTACCAACATGCCATAGATCGGTGGCTAAAATTTTACTGTGGCCGCATTGTAAACACCAGAGGCTTAAGGAATTGCTTCGTGGTCACATCAAATTTTCATTTATATATATTATAAAAACAGCAGTTGCATTTCTTTTAAAAAATGATTAACTTACAGATTTAATTTTATCAAAGTATATTAGTGTTTATTTATTTAAAAGCAATGCAAATGAAAATTGTTGTAAGCAATTTTCTTTTACCAACAAATGCATATCAGTAGTCGCACATAAAAACCACAGTTATGAATGGTACATGGTGTATAGAATGTCTAGACCCTATTAGTGTTAGAGCATTGATGCGTTTGAGAATTGATCGCTGGTAAGCTTTATTATCAAAGAATTTTTAAAACACGTTTAATGGTTCTTTTGACCGTTTTATTTTAATAAGCTGGCATTTTATGCAAAGTTTTTACCGAATTCTTGACGGAGATGAACAATTTTTATTTAATATTCGTGCTTTGTACATCATATTGTGTCCTCGTCGGTGGTCCACTTGACACCCGGTGTTAGATTACCAGACCCACGGTGGTAAAGTATCACTTCTAAGATACCCAATAATACAGTCAATCAGACGAGTAGCCTTGCATCCTGGATGACCACGTTTTGTTGCCAACATGCAGAGTTAATCAGCGGTGAGAAAGTTTATGAATTTATGATTTTTTGTTTTTTTTGAGTGCATAAAAATTTGCTCCCTTGATTGTGTTTGGTGGTCTGTTAACTGTGTGAAATTTTTTTTAGCACATTAAACATTTATAATTATTTTCGACAATTAAATTTGGGTTTATCTGTACATCACGCTGTTGATTGTAAAATTATGGTATGATGCACAAAAAAGTTTGATAAAAAATCGATTTAAATGAACTTAAGAAGAATCGATTTTACGACTGTAACTCCACGATGGTATATAATTGAATAAATAGATATAAGTGTAAACTAGTTAAGGTTTATTATTTTGAATATGTGCGTTTGTATGCGTGTGTGAGTGGGTATTGTATGTCTGAATGTAAATATAAATATGTTTGCTCAGCTCTGCAGCGACTAACGTCTGTCAGCAACGATAGAGAAAAATACGAATAAATCAATACATAAGAAATGAAGAAGACTTGAAGAGCTATGATGCTAGCGCGTCATAGATCTCAACGCTCTATCAATTAAACTTTTTAAAAAAATCGTGCAAAATGTGTACATTATATAATATAATCGTCGCGCATTGTATGATAACATTATCAGAAATCAAAAAAATGTGATTTTAAATGAAACATATAAAAGGTTACGAAGAAAATTAATCGAAATTGACTTTGAAGAGACCCTTTTTTAAAAGATTGATGACGTGAATACTAATACAATCGATAGATCTTTTATCATTCCTCCGATTAAGCTTGTCGTTTCCTTATTAAGTACAATACTTTACACCATTTAATAATATAGATTTCTTCTTTTGGACGAAATAACTAAATTATCTGTACAACATGTTTTGTTATTGGGTTTCTACAATGTTTTATAATTTTAATACTTTTTAAACGACTGAACCCACTCACAACCACAGGCTTTCAAATTTTTGAAGATGCTTTAACCATCTGACTGCTAACGTCCCAACTGTTGGGCAACAGTATGTTGATATTTGATACTTGAATATTTAAGGTTATTAACAGTGCTAAACTTTTAGACTATGGACTTATTTTTGTTTGAAATACATATAGGTCGTTCTGTATTGATAATCTCAAAAAAATGCTTAAGGAAAAAGTATTTAAATATATTTTCCGCAGGGAATAGGTAAACGAAGGTATTCATTAAAACTCTTCTTTATTATTCCACTGGTATGTTGATAAATGTGACACGTGTTTCGCTTCATTGAGAAGGATCGTCGGACTAACTGTAACGCAAGGATATGCATAATATGTATTGTATCTCATTTTAACTTAAGTAATGAAAAAATATTCCTTAAAAAACTAGATTAGCATTTATTTCAAAACATTTCATGAGTCGCACAAAATTGTATACTAAAGAGAATATATTCTTGTATATTGGCATAAATTGTCTTTTGTCTTTAATATTGAAAATTAATTAAATTTTATCTTGGATGTGCCAAAGACAATAAATGTAA
>JAHFWJ010000476.1:0-17822 GCA_028555115.1 Himalopsyche japonica | reverse complement strand
AAAGTGAAAATGTTTTTATGTCATAACTTCCCTGAAATTAATCAGAACGCCTCTAAATAAAGTTCATTTCCTTTGTGGCATAATTCCTCACAGTTTGACATGCAACACTTGGTATTTTAAGTCAGGAATAGCCAACTCATACTTTTCACGCACGTACAAAAGTCAAAAAGTTTTTCCGTCACAACTTCCTTGAAATACATCATAACGCCCTGAAGCAAACGTCTCTGTCCTTGTTGCATTATTCCTCACAGTTGGACATGCAACACTTGGTATTTGAAGGCAGGGATTGCCAACTCGTTTTTTCGCGTACGTATATATGAACTGTTTTTCTGTCATAACGTCCTTGATAACCATCAGAACGTCCTTGAACAAAACGTTTCTCTTTCTTGCGTTAATCCTCATAGTTTGACAGGCAACACTTGGTATTTTAAAGCAGGGATAGCCAACTCGTACTTTTAACGTACATACAAAAGTCAAAACATTTTCTGTAATAACTTCCTTAAAATACATCAGGACGCCCTGAATCAAACGTCTCTGTCTTTGTTGAATGATTCCTCACAGTTTGACATGCAACACTTGGTATTTTAATGCAGGGATAACCAACCCTTTTTTTTCGCGTACATTCAAAAGTGAAAATGTTTTTATGTCATAACTTCCCTGAAATTAATCAGAACGCCTCGAAATAAAGTTCGTTTTCTTTGTGGCATAATTTCTCACAGTTTGACATGCAACACTTGGTATTTTAAGTCAGGAATAGCCAACTCGTACTTTTCACGCACGTACAAAAGTCAAAAAGTTTTTCCGTCACAACTTCCTTGAAATACATCATAACGCCCTGAAACAAACGTCTCTGTCCTTGTTGCATTATTCCTCACAGTTGGACATGCAACACTTGGTATTTGAAGGCAGGGATTGCCAACTCGTTTTTTCGCGTACGTATATATGAACTGTTTTTCTGTCATAACGTCCTTGATAACCATCAGAACGTCCTTGAACAAAACGATTTCTCTTTCTTGCGTTAATCCTCATAGTTTGACAGGCAACACTTGGTATTTTAAAGCAGGGATAGCCAACTCGTACTTTTAACGTACATACAAAAGTCAAAACATTTTCTGTCATAACTTCCTTGAAATACATCAGAACGCCCTGAATCAAACGTCTCTGTCTTTGTTGAATGATTCCTCACAGTTTGACATGCAACACTTGGTATTTTAATGCAGGGATAGCCAACTCTTTTTTTTCGCGTACGTTCAAAAGTGAAAATGTTTTTATGTCATAACTTCCCTGAAATTAATCAGAACGCCTCGAAATAAAGTTCATTTTCTTTGTGGCATAATTCCTCACAGTTTGACATGCAACACTTGGTATTTTAAGTCAGGAATAGCCAACTCGTACTTTTCACGCACGTACAAAAGTCAAAAAGTTTTTCCGTCACAACTTCCTTGAAATACATCATAACGCCCTGAAACAAACGTCTCTGTCCTTGTTGCATTATTCCTCACAGTTGGACATGCAACACTTGGTATTTGAAGGCAGGGATTGCCAACTCGTTTTTTCGCGTACGTATATATGAACTGTTTTTCTGTCATAACGTCCTTGATAACCATCAGAACGTCCTTGAACAAAACGATTTCTCTTTCTTGCGTTAATCCTCATAGTTTGACAGGCAACACTTGGTATTTTAAAGCAGGGATAGCCAACTCGTACTTTTAACGTACATACAAAAGTCAAAACATTTTCTGTCATAACTTCCTTGAAATACATCAGAACGCCCTGAATCAAACGTCTCTGTCTTTGTTGAATGATTCCTCACAGTTTGACATGCAACACTTGGTATTTTAATGCAGGGATAGCCAACTCTTTTTTTTCGCGTACGTTCAAAAGTGAAAATGTTTTTATGTCATAACTTCCCTGAAATTAATCAAAACGCCTTTAAATAAAGTTCATTTTCTTTGTGGAAAAATTCCTCACAGTTTGATATGCAACACTTGGTATTTTAAGTCAGGAATAGCCAACTCGTACTTTTCACGCACGTACAAAAGTCAAAAAGTTTTTCCGTCACAACTTCCTTGAAATACATCATAACGCCCTGAAACAAACGTCTCTGTCCTTGTTGCATTATTCCTCACAGTTGGACATGCAACACTTGGTATTTGAAGGCAGGGATTGCCAACTCGTTTTTTCGCGTACGTATATATGAACTGTTTTTCTGTCATAACGTCCTTGATAACCATCAGAACGTCCTTGAACAAAACGATTTCTCTTTCTTGCGTTAATCCTCATAGTTTGACAGGCAACACTTGGTATTTTAAAGCAGGGATAGCCAACTCGTACTTTTAACGTACATACAAAAGTCAAAACATTTTCTGTCATAACTTCCTTGAAATACATCAGAACGCCCTGAATCAAACGTCTCTGTCTTTGTTGAATGATTCCTCACAGTTTGACATGCAACACTTGGTATTTTAATGCAGGGATAGCCAACTCTTTTTTTTCGCGTACGTTCAAAAGTGAAAATGTTTTTATGTCATAACTTCCCTGAAATTAATCAGAACGCCTCGAAATAAAGTTCATTTTCTTTGTGGCATAATTCCTCACAGTTTGACATGCAACACTTGGTATTTTAAGTCAGGAATAGCCAACTCGTACTTTTCACGCACGTACAAAAGTCAAAAAGTTTTTCCGTCACAACTTCCTTGAAATACATCATAACGCCCTGAAACAAACGTCTCTGTCCTTGTTGCATTATTCCTCACAGTTGGACATGCAACACTTGGTATTTGAAGGCAGGGATTGCCAACTCGTTTTTTCGCGTACGTATATATGAACTGTTTTTCTGTCATAACGTCCTTGATAACCATCAGAACGTCCTTGAACAAAACGATTTCTCTTTCTTGCGTTAATCCTCATAGTTTGACAGGCAACACTTGGTATTTTAAAGCAGGGATAGCCAACTCGTACTTTTAACGTACATACAAAAGTCAAAACATTTTCTGTCATAACTTCCTTGAAATACATCAGAACGCCCTGAATCAAACGTCTCTGTCTTTGTTGAATGATTCCTCACAGTTTGACATGCAACACTTGGTATTTTAATGCAGGGATAGCCAACTCTTTTTTTTCGCGTACGTTCAAAAGTGAAAATGTTTTTATGTCATAACTTCCCTGAAATTAATCAGAACGCCTCGAAATAAAGTTCATTTTCTTTGTGGCATAATTCCTCACAGTTTGACATGCAACACTTGGTATTTTAAGTCAGGAATAGCCAACTCGTACTTTTCACGCACGTACAAAAGTCAAAAAGTTTTTCCGTCACAACTTCCTTGAAATACATCATAACGCCCTGAAACAAACGTCTCTGTCCTTGTTGCATTATTCCTCACAGTTGGACATGCAACACTTGGTATTTGAAGGCAGGGATTGCCAACTCGTTTTTTCGCGTACGTATATATGAACTGTTTTTCTGTCATAACGTCCTTGATAACCATCAGAACGTCCTTGAACAAAACGATTTCTCTTTCTTGCGTTAATCCTCATAGTTTGACAGGCAACACTTGGTATTTTAAAGCAGGGATAGCCAACTCGTACTTTTAACGTACATACAAAAGTCAAAACATTTTCTGTCATAACTTCCTTGAAATACATCAGAACGCCCTGAATCAAACGTCTCTGTCTTTGTTGAATGATTCCTCACAGTTTGACATGCAACACTTGGTATTTTAATGCAGGGATAGCCAACTCTTTTTTTTCGCGTACGTTCAAAAGTGAAAATGTTTTTATGTCATAACTTCCCTGAAATTGATCAGAACGCCTCGAAATAAAGTTCATTTTCTTTGTGGCATAATTCCTCACAGTTTGACATGCAACACTTGGTATTTTAAGTCAGGAATAGCCAACTCGTACTTTTCACGCACGTACAAAAGTCAAAAAGTTTTTCCGTCACAACTTCCTTGAAATACATCATAACGCCCTGAAACAAACGTCTCTGTCCTTGTTGCATTATTCCTCACAGTTGGACATGCAACACTTGGTATTTGAAGGCAGGGATTGCCAACTCGTTTTTTCGCGTACGTATATATGAACTGTTTTTCTGTCATAACGTCCTTGATAACCATCAGAACGTCCTTGAACAAAACGATTTCTCTTTCTTGCGTTAATCCTCATAGTTTGACAGGCGACACTTGGTATTTTAAAGCAGGGATAGCCAACTCGTACTTTTAACGTACATACAAAAGTCAAAACATTTTCTGTCATAACTTCCTTGAAATACATCAGAACGCCCTGAATCAAACGTCTCTGTCTTTGTTGAATGATTCCTCACAGTTTGACATGCAACACTTGGTATTTTAATGCAGGGATAGCCAACTCTTTTTTTTCGCGTACGTTCAAAAGTGAAAATGTTTTTATGTCATAACTTCCCTGAAATTAATCAGAACGCCTCGAAATAAAGTTCATTTTCTTTGTGGCATAATTCCTCACAGTTTGACATGCAACACTTGGTATTTTAAGTCAGGAATAGCCAACTCGTACTTTTCACGCACGTACAAAAGTCAAAAAGTTTTTCCGTCACAACTTCCTTGAAATACATCATAACGCCCTGAAACAAACGTCTCTGTCCTTGTTGCATTATTCCTCACAGTTGGACATGCAACACTTGGTATTTGAAGGCAGGGATTGCCAACTCGTTTTTTCGCGTACGTATATATGAACCGTTTTTCTGTCATAACGTCCTTGATAACCATCAGAACGTCCTTGAACAAAACGATTTCTCTTTCTTGCGTTAATCCTCATAGTTTGACAGGCGACACTTGGTATTTTAAAGCAGGGATAGCCAACTCGTACTTTTAACGTACATACAAAAGTCAAAACATTTTCTGTCATAACTTTCTTGAAATACATCAGAACGCCCTGAATCAAACGTCTCTGTCTTTGTTGAATGATTCCTCACAGTTTGACATGCAACACTTGGTATTTTAATGCAGGGATAGCCAACTCTTTTTTTTCGCGTACGTTCAAAAGTGAAAATGTTTTTATGTCATAACTTCCCTGAAATTAATCAGAACGCCTCGAAATAAAGTTCATTTTCTTTGTGGCATAATTCCTCACAGTTTGACATGCAACACTTGGTATTTTAAGTCAGGAATAGCCAACTCGTACTTTTCACGCACGTACAAAAGTCAAAAAGTTTTTCCGTCACAACTTGGTTGAAATACATCATAACGCCCTGAAACAAACGTCTCTGTCCTTGTTGCATTATTCCTCACAGTTGGACATGCAACACTTGGTATTTGAAGGCAGGGATTGCCAACTCGTTTTTTCGCGTACGTATAAATGAACTGTTTTTCTGTCATAACGTCCTTGATAACCATCAGAACGTCCTTGAACAAAACGATTTCTCTTTCTTGCGTTAATCCTCATAGTTTGACAGGCAACACTTGGTATTTTAAAGCAGGGATAGCCAACTCGTACTTTTAACGTACATACAAAAGTCAAAACATTTTCTGTCATAACTTCCTTGAAATACATCAGAACGCCCTGAATCAAACGTCTCTGTCTTTGTTGAATGATTCCTCACAGTTTGACATGCAACACTTGGTATTTTAATGCAGGGATAGCCAACTCTTTTTTTTCGCGTACGTTCAAAAGTGAAAATGTTTTTATGTCATAACTTCCCTGAAATTAATCAGAACGCCTCGAAATAAAGTTCATTTTCTTTGTGGCATAATTCCTCACAGTTTGACATGCAACACTTGGTATTTTAAGTCAGGAATAGCCAACTCGTACTTTTCACGCACGTACAAAAGTCAAAAAGTTTTTCCGTCACAACTTCCTTGAAATACATCATAACGCCCTGAAACAAACGTCTCTGTCCTTGTTGCATTATTCCTCACAGTTGGACATGCAACACTTGGTATTTGAAGGCAGGGATTGCCAACTCGTTTTTTCGCGTATGTATATATGAACTGTTTTTCTGTCATTACGTCCTTGATAACCATCAGAACGGCCTTGAACAGAACGATTTCTCTTTCTTGCGTTAATCCTCATAGTTTGACAGGCAACACTTGGTATTTTAAAGCAGGGATAGCCAACTCGTACTTTTAACGTACATACAAAAGTCAAAACATTTTCTGTCATAACTTCCTTGAAATACATCAGAACGCCCTGAATCAAACGTCTCTGTCTTTGTTGAATGATTCCTCACAGTTTGACATGCAACACTTGGTATTTTAATGCAGGGATAGCCAACTCTTTTTTTTCGCGTACGTTCAAAAGTGAAAATGTTTTTATGTCATAACTTCCCTGAAATTAATCAGAACGCCTCGAAATAAAGTTCATTTTCTTTGTGGCATAATTCCTCACAGTTTGACATGCAACACTTGGTATTTTAAGTCAGGAATAGCCAACTCGTACTTTTCACGCACGTACAAAAGTCAAAAAGTTTTTCCGTCACAACTTCCTTGAAATACATCATAACGCCCTGAAACAAACGTCTCTGTCCTTGTTGCATTATTCCTCACAGTTGGACATGCAACACTTGGTATTTGAAGGCAGGGATTGCCAACTCGTTTTTTCGCGTACGTATATATGAACTGTTTTTCTGTCATAACGTCCTTGATAACCATCAGAACGTCCTTGAACAAAACGATTTCTCTTTCTTGCGTTAATCCTCATAGTTTGACAGGCAACACTTGGTATTTTAAAGCAGGGATAGCCAACTCGTACTTTTAACGTACATACAAAAGTCAAAACATTTTCTGTCATAACTTCCTTGAAATACATCAGAACGCCCTGAATCAAACGTCTCTGTCTTTGTTGAATGATTCCTCACAGTTTGACATGCAACACTTGGTATTTAAATGCAGGGATAGCCAACTCTTTTTTTTCGCGTACGTTCAAAAGTGAAAATGTTTTTATGTCATAACTTCCCTGAAATTAATCAGAACGCCTCGAAATAAAGTTCATTTTCTTTGTGGCATAATTCCTCACAGTTTGACATGCAACACTTGGTATTTTAAGTCAGGAATAGCCAACTCGTACTTTTCACGCACGTACAAAAGTCAAAAAGTTTTTCCGTCACAACTTCCTTGAAATACATCATAACGCCCTGAAACAAACGTCTCTGTCCTTTTGCATTATTCCTCACAGTTGGACATGCAACACTTTGTATTTGAAGGCAGGGATTGCCAACTCGTTTTTTCGCGTACGTATATATGAACTGTTTTTCTGTCATAACGTCCTTGATAACCACCAGAACGTCCTTGAACAAAACGATTTCTCTTTCTTTGCGTTAATCCTCATAGTTTGACAGGCGACGCGGTATTTTAAAGCAGGATAGCCAGCTCGTACTTTTAACATTACGCACAAAGTCAAGCATTTTCTGTCATAACTTCTTGAAATACATCAGAACGCCCTGAATCAAACGTCTCTGTCTTTTGTTGAATGATTCCTCACAGTTTGACATGCAACACTTGGTATTTTAATGCAGGGATAGCCAACTCTCTTTTTTCGCGTACGTTCAAAAGTGAAAATGTTTTTATGTCATAACTTCCTGGAAATTAATCAGAACGCCTCGAAATAAAGTTCATTTCTTTGTGGCATAATTCCTCACAGTTTGACTATGCAACCACTTGGTATTTTTAAGTCAGGAATAGCCAACTCGTACTTTTCACGCGCATTACAAAAAGAAAGTCAAAACATTTTCTGTCATAACTTCCTTGAAATACATCATAACGCCCTGAAACAAGCGTCTCTGTCCTTGTTGCATTATTCCTCACAGTTGGACATGCAACACTTGGTATTTGAAGGCAGGGATTGCCAACTCGTTTTTCGCGTACGTATATATGAACTGTTTTTCTGTCATAACGTACTTGATAACCATCAGAACGTCCTTGAACAAAACGATTTCTCTTTCTTGCGTTAATCCTCACGGTTTGACCAGGCAACGCGGTATTTTAAAGCAGGGATAGCCAACTCGTACTTTTAACATTACATACAAAGTCAAAAAGTTTTTCCGTCACAACTTCCTTGAAATACATCATAACGCCCTGAAACAAACGTCTCTGTCCTTGTTGCATTATTCCTCACAGTTGGACATGCAACGCTTGGTATTTGAAGGCAGGGATTGCCAACTCGTTTTTTCGCGTACGTATATATGAACTGTTTTTCTGTCATAGCGTCCTTGATAACCATCAGAACGTCCTTGAACAAAACGATTTCTCTTTCCTGCGTTAATCCTCATAGTTTGACAGGCAACACTTGGTATTTTAAAGCAGGGATAGCCAACTCGTACTTTTAACGTACATACAAAAGTCAAAACATTTTCTGTCATAACTTCCTTGAAATACATCAGAGCGCCCTGAATCGCGTCTTTCTTTGTTGAAGGATTCCTCACAGTTTGACATGCAACACTTGGTATTTTAATGCAGGGATAGCCAACTCTTTTTTTTTGCGTACGTTCAATAGTGAAATTGTTTTTATGTCATAACTTCCCTGAAATTAATCAGAACGCCTCGAAATTAAGTTCATTTTCTTTGTGGCATAATTCCTCACAGTTTGACATGCAACACTTGGTATTTTAAGTCAGGAATAGCCAACTCGTACTTTTCACGCACGTACAAAGTCAAAAAGTTTTTCCGTCACAACTTCCTTGAAATACATCATAACGCCCTGAAACAAACGTCTCTGTCCTTGTTGCATTATTCCTCACAGTTGGACATGCAACACTTGGTATTTGAAGGCAGGGATTGCCAACTCGTTTTTTCGCGTACGTATATATGAACTGTTTTTCTGTCATAACGTCCTTGATAACCATCAGAACGTCCTTGAACAAAACGATTTCTCTTTCTTGCGTTAATCCTCATAGTTTGACAGGCAACACTTGGTATTTTAAAGCAGGGATAGCCAACTCGTACTTTTAACGTACATACAAAAGTCAAAACATTTTCTGTCATAACTTCCTTGAAATACATCAGAACGCCCTGAATCAAACGTCTCTGTCTTTGTTGAATGATTTCTCACAGTTTGACATGCAACACTTGGTATTTTAATGCAGGGATAGCCAACTCTTTTTTTTCGCGTACGTTCAAAAGTGAAAATGTTTTTATGTCATAACTTCCCTGAAATTAATCAGAACGCCTCGAAATAAAGTTCATTTTCTTTGTGGCATAATTCCTCACAGTTTGACATGCAACACTTGGTATTTTAAGTCAGGAATAGCCAACTCGTACTTTTCACGCACGTACAAAAGTCAAAAAGTTTTTCTGTCACAACTTCCTTGAAATGCATCATAACGCCCTGAAACACACGTCTCTGTCCTTGTTGCATTATTCCTCACAGTTTGACATGCAACACTTGGTATTTGAAGGCGGGGTTACGCCAACTCGTTTTTTCGCGTACGTATATGAACTGTTTTTCTGTCATAACGTCCTTGATAACCATCAAACGTCCTTGTAAACAATTTCTCTTTCTTGTTAATCATAGTTTGACAGGCGACACTTGGTATTTTAAAGCAGGGATAGCCAACTCGTACTTTTAACGTACATACAAAAGTCAAAACATTTTCTGTCATAACTTCCTTGAAATACATCAGAACGCCCTGAATCAAACGTCTGTCTTTGTTGAATGATTCCTCACAGTTTGACATGCAACACTTGGTATTTCAATGCAGGGATAGCCAACTCTTTTTTTTCGCGTGCGTTCAAAAGTGAAAATGTTTTTATGTCATAACTTCCCTGAAAATAATCAGAACGCCTCGAAATAAAGTTCATTTTCTTTGTGGCATAATTCCTCACAGTTTGACAT
The DNA here is from genome assembly GCA_028555115.1 of Himalopsyche japonica. Classification (NCBI taxonomy): domain Eukaryota; kingdom Metazoa; phylum Arthropoda; class Insecta; order Trichoptera; family Rhyacophilidae; genus Himalopsyche; species Himalopsyche japonica. The sequence continues at coordinate 8,021 of JAHFWJ010000476.1, read as the reverse complement.
GCAACACTTGGTATTTTAAGTCAGGAATAGCCAACTCGTACTTTTCATGCACGTACAAAAGTCAAAAAGTTTTTCCGTCACAACTTCCTTGAAATACATCATAACGCCCTGAAACAAACGTCTCTGTCCTTGTTGCATTATTCCTCACAGTTGGACATTACCTTGGTTTGAAAGGCAGGGTTGCCAGCTCGTTTTTCAGCGTACGTATATATGAACTGTTTTCTGTCGCGCGTCATAATCCAAACTATGAACGATCGCTGAACAAAACAGTTTCTCTTTCTTGCGTTAATCCTCATAGTTTGACAGGCCTTGCTTAGTATTTTAAAGCGAGGATACGCCGCTCATTGCTTTTAACGTACATTTAAAATTCAAAAACATTTTCTGTCATAACTTCCTTGCAATACATCAGAACGCCCTGAATCAAACGTCTCTGTCTTTGTTGAATGATTCCTCACAGTTTGACATGCAACACTTGGTATTTTAATGCGGGGATAGCCAACTCTTTTTTTTCGCGTACGTTCAAAAGTGAAAATGTTTTTATGTCATAACTTTCCTGAAATTAATCAGAACACCTCGAAATAAAGTTCATTTTCTTTGTGGCATAATTCCTCACAGTTTGACATGCAACACTTGGTATTTTATGTCAGGAATAGCCAACTCGTACTTTTCACGCACGTACAAAAGTCAAAAAGTTTTTCCGTCACAACTTCCTTGAAATACATCATAACGACCTCAAACAAACGTCTCTGTCCTTGTTGCATTATTCCTCACAGTTGGACATGCAACACTTGGTATTTGAAGGCAGGGATTGCCAACTCGTTTTTTCGCGTACGTATATATGAACTGTTTTCCTGTCATAACGTCCTTGATAACCATCAGAACGTCCGTGAACAAAACGATTTCTCTTTCTTGCGTTAATCCTCATAGTTTGACAGGCAACACTTGGTATTTTAAAGCAGGGATAGCCAACTCGTACTTTTAACGTACATACAAAAGTCAAAACATTTTCTGTCATAACTTCCTTAAATACATCAGAACGCCCTGAATCAAACGTCTCTGTCTTTGTTGAATGATTCCTCACAGTTTGACATGCAACACTTGGTATTTTAATGCGTGGATAGCCAACTCTTTTTTTTTCGCGTACGTTCAAAAGTGAAAATGTTTTTATGTCATAACTTCCCTGAAATTAATCAGAACGCCTCGAAATAAAGTTCATTTTCTTTGTGGCATAATTCCTCACAGTTTGACATGCAACACTTGGTATTTTAAGTCAGGAATAGCCAACTCATACTTTTCACGCACGTACAAAAGTCAAAAGTTTTTCCGTCACAACATCCTTGAAATACATCATAACGCCCTGAAACAAACGTCTCTGTCCTTGTTGCATTATTCCTCACAGTTGGACATGCAACACTTGGTATTTGAAGGCAGGGATTGCCAACTCGTTTTTTCGCGTACGTATATGTGAACTGTTTTTCTGTCATAACGTCCTTGATAACCATCAGAACGTCCTTGAACAAAACGATTTCTCTTTCTTGCGTTAATCCTCATAGTTTGACAGGCAACACTTGGTATTTTTAAAGCAGGGATAGCCAACTCGTACTTTTAACGTACATACAAAAGTCAAAACATTTTCTGTCATAAGTTCCTTGAAATACATCAGAACGCCCTGAATCAAACGTCTCTGTCTTTGTTGAATGATTCCTCACAGTTTGACATGCAACACTTGGTATTTTAATGCAGGGATAGCCAACTCTTTTTTTTCGCGTACGTTCAAAAGTGAAAATGTTTTTATGTCATAACTTCCCTGAAATTAATCAGAACGCCTCGAAATAAAGTTCATTTTCTTTGTGGCATAATTCCTCACAGTTTGACATGCAACACTTGGTATTTTAAGTCAGGAATAGCCAACTCGTACTTTTCACGCACGTACAAAAGTCAAAAAGTTTTTCCGTCACAACTTCCTTGAAATACATCATAACGCCCTGAACAAACGTCTCTGTCCTTGTTGCATTATTCCTCACAGTTGGACATGCAACACTTGGTATTTGAAGTCAGGGATTGCCAACTCGTTTTTTCGCGTACGTATATATGAACTGTTTTTCTGTCATAACGTCCTTGATAACCATCAGAACGTCCTTGAACAAAACGATTTCTCTTTCTTGCGTTAATCCTCATAGTTTGACAGGCAACACTTGGTATTTTAAAGCAGGGATAGCCAACTCGTACTTTTAACGTACATACAAAAGTCAAAACATTTTCTGTCATAACTTCCTTGAAATACATCAGAACGCCCTGAATCAAACGTCTCTGTCTTTGTTGAATGATTCCTCACAGTTTGACATGCAACACTTGGTATTTTAATGCAGGGATAGCCAACTCTTTTTTTTCGCGTACGTTCAAAAGTGAAAATGTTTTTATGTCATAACTTCCCTGAAATTAATCAGAACGCCTCGAAATAAAGTTCATTTTCTTTGTGGCATAATTCCTCACAGTTTGACATGCAACACTTGGTATTTTAAGTCAGGAATAGCCAACTCGTACTTTTCACGCACGTACAAAAGTCAAAAAGTTTTTCCGTCACAACTTCCTTGAAATACATCATAACGCCCTGAAACAAACGTCTCTGTCCTTGTTGCATTATTCCTCACAGTTGGACATGCAACACTTGGTATTTGAAGGCAGGGATTGCCAACTCGTTTTTTCGCGTACGTATATATGAACTGTTTTTCTGTCATAACGTCCTTGATAACCATCAGAACGTCCTTGAACAAAACGATTTCTCTTTCTTGCGTTAATCCTCATAGTTTGACAGGCAACACTTGGTATTTTAAAGCAGGGATAGCCAACTCGTACTTTTAACGTACATACAAAAGTCAAAACATTTTCTGTCATAACTTCCTTGAAATACATCAGAACGCCCTGAATCAAACGTCTCTGTCTTTGTTGAATGATTCCTCACAGTTTGACATGCAACACTTGGTATTTTAATGCAGGGATAGCACCCCCTTTTTTTTCGCGTACGTTCAAAAGTGAAAATGTTTTTATGTCATAACTTCCCTGAAATTAATCAGAACGCCTCGAAATAAAGTTCATTTTCTTTGTGGCATAATTCCTCACAGTTTGACATGCAACACTTGGTATTTTAAGTCAGGAATAGCCAACTCGTACTTTTCACGCACGTACAAAAGTCAAAAAGTTTTTCCGTCACAACTTCCTTGAAATACATCATAACGCCCTGAAACAAACGTCTCTGTCCTTGTTGCATTATTCCTCACAGTTGGACATGCAACACTTGGTATTTGAAGGCAGGGATTGCCAACTCGTTTTTTCGCGTACGTATATATGAACTGTTTTTCTGTCATAACGTCCTTGATAACCATCAGAACGTCCTTGAACAAAACGATTTCTCTTTCTTGCGTTAATCCTCATAGTTTGACAGGCAACACTTGGTATTTTAAAGCAGGGATAGCCAACTCGTACTTTTAACGTACATACAAAAGTCAAAACATTTTCTGTCATAACTTCCTTGAAATACATCAGAACGCCCTGAATCAAACGTCTCTGTCTTTGTTGAATGATTCCTCACAGTTTGACATGCAACACTTGGTATTTTAATGCAGGGATAGCCAACTCTTTTTTTTCGCGTACGTTCAAAAGTGAAAATGTTTTTATGTCATAACTTCCCTGAAATTAATCAGAACGCCTCGAAATAAAGTTCATTTTCTTTGTGGCATAATTCCTCACAGTTTGACATGCAACACTTGGTATTTTAAGTCAGGAATAGCCAACTCGTACTTTTCACGCACGTACAAAAGTCAAAAAGTTTTTCCGTCACAACTTCCTTGAAATACATCATAACGCCCTGAAACAAACGTCTCTGTCCTTGTTGCATTATTCCTCACAGTTGGACATGCAACACTTGGTATTTGAAGGCAGGGATTGCCAACTCGTTTTTTCGCGTACGTATATATGAACTGTTTTTCTGTCATAACGTCCTTGATAACCATCAGAACGTCCTTGAACAAAACGATTTCTCTTTCTTGCGTTAATCCTCATAGTTTGACAGGCAATACTTGGGTATTTTAAAGCAGGGATAGCCAACTCGTACTTTTAACGTACATACAAAAGTCAAAACATTTTCTGTCATAACTTCCTTGAAATACATCAGAACGCCCTGAATCAAACGTCTCTGTCTTTGTTGAATGATTCCTCACAGTTTGACATGCAACACTTGGTATTTTAATGCAGGGATAGCCAACTCTTTTTCGCGTACGTTCAAAAGTGAAAATGTTTTTATGTCATAACTTCCCTGAAATTTATCAGAACGCCTCGAAATAAAGTTCATTTTCTTTGTGGCATAATTCCTCACAGTTTGACATGCAACACTTGGTATTTTAAGTCAGGAATAGCCAACTCGTACTTTTCACGCACGTACAAAAGTCAAAAAGTTTTTCCGTCACAACTTCCTTGAAATACATCATAACGCCCTGAAACAAACGTCTCTGTCCTTGTTGCATTATTCCTCACAGTTGGACATGCAACACTTGGTATTTGAAGGCAGGGATTGCCAACTCGTTTTTTCGCGTACGTATATATGAACTGTTTTTCTGTCATAACGTCCTTGATAACCATCAGAACGTCCTTGAACAAAACGATTTCTCTTTCTTGCGTTAATCCTCATAGTTTGACAGGCAACACTTGGTATTTTAAAGCAGGGATAGCCAACTCGTACTTTTAACGTACATACAAAAGTCAAAACATTTTCTCCATAACTTCCTTGAAATACATCAGAACGCCCTGAATCAAACGTCTCTGTCTTTGTTGAATGATTCCTCACAGTTTGGCTTAGCCGCAACACTTGGTATTTTAATGCAGGGATAGCCAACTCTTCTTTTTCGCGTACGTTCAAAAGTGAAAATGTTTTTATGTCATAACTTCCCTGAAATTTATCAGAACGCCTCGAAATAAAGTTCATTTTCTTTGTGGTATAATTCCTCACAGTTTGACATGCAACACTTGGTATTTTAAGTCAGGAATAGCCAACTCGTACTTTTCACGCACGTACAAAAGTAAAAAAGTTTTTCCGTCACAACTTCCTTTAAATACATCATAACGCCCTGAAACAAACGTCTCTGTCCTTGTTGCATTATTCCTCACAGTTGGACATGCAACACTTGGTATTTGAAGGCAGGGATTGCCAACTCGTTTTTTCGCGTACGTATATATGAACTGTTTTTCTGTCAAAACGTCCTTGATAACCACCAGAACGTCCTTGAACAAAACGATTTCTCTTTCTTGCGTTAATCCTCATAGTTTGACAGGCAATACTTGGTATTTTAAAGCAGGGATAGCCAACTCGTACTTTTAACGTACATACAAAAGTCAAAACATTTTCTGTCATAACTTCCTTGAAATACATCAGAAGGCCCTGAATCAAACGTCTCTGTCTTTGTTGAATGATTCCTCACAGTTTGACATGCAACACTTGGTATTTTAATGCAGGGATAGCCAACTCTTTTTTCGCGTACGTTCAAAAGTGAAAATGTTTTTATGTCATAACTTCCCTGAAATTAATCAGAACGCCTCAAAAACTAAAGTTCATTTCTTTGTGGCATAATTCCTCACAGTTTGACATGCAACAGCAGTATTTCAAGTCAGGGAATAGCCAGCTCTGTGCCCCCTTTCACGCACGTACAAAAGTCAAGTTTTCCGTCACAACTTCCTTGAGGAAGCCACATCATAACGCCCTGAAACAAACGTCTCTGTATCGCTTGTTGCATTATTCCTCCTGATTGGACATGCAACGCCCGGTATTTGAAGGCAGGGATTGCCAGCTCGTTTTTCGCGTACGTATATATGAACTGTTTTTCTGTCATAACGTCCTTGATAACCACCAGAACGATCCTTGAACAAAACGATTTCTCTTTCTTGCGTTAATCCTCATAGTTTGACAGGCAATGCCCGGTATTTTAAAGCAGGGATAGCCAACTCATTACTTTTAACGTACATACAAAAGTCAAAAAATTTTCTGTCATAACTTCCTTGAAATACATCATGACGCCCTGAATCAAACGTCTCTGTCTTTGTTGAACGATTCCTCACAGTTTGACATGCAACACTTGGTATTTAAAGGCAGGGATAGCCAACTCGTTTTTTTCGCGTACGTTCAAAAGTGAAAATGTTTTTATGTCATAACTTCCCTGAAATTAATCAGAACGCCTCGAAATAAAGTTTATTTTCTTTGGCATAATTCCTCACAGTTTGACATGCAACACTTGGTATTTTAAGTCAGGAATAGCCAACTCGTACTTTTCACGCACGTACAAAAGTCAAAAAGTTTTTCCGTCACAACTTCCTTGAAATACATCATAACACCCTGAAACAAACGTCTCTGTCCTTGTTGCATTATTCCTCACAGTTGAACATGCAACATTTGGTATTTGAAGGCAGGGATTGCCAACTCGTTTTTTCGCGTACGTATATATGAACTGTTTTTCTGTCATAACGTCCTTGATAACCATCAGAACGTCCTTGAACAAAACGATTTCTCTTTCTTGCGTTAATCCTCATAGTTTGACAGGCAACACTTGGTATTTTAAGTCAGGAATAGCCAACTCGTACTTTTCACGCACGTACAAAAGTCAAAAAGTTTTCCCGTCACAACTTCCTTGAAATACATCATAACGCCCTGAAACAAACGTCTCTGTCCTTGATGCATTATTCCTCACAGTTGGACATGCAACACTTGGTGATTTGAAGGCAGGTTGCCAGCTCGTTTTCGCGTACGTATATATGAACTGCATTTTTCTGTCCATAACGTCCTTGATAACCATCAGAACGTCCTTGAACAAAACGATTTCTCTTTCTTGCGTTAATCCTCATAGTTTGACAGGCAACACTTGGTATTTTAAAGCAGGGATAGCCAACTCGTACTTTTAACGTACATACAAAAGTCAAAACATTTTCTGTCATAACTTCCTTGAAATACATCAGAGCGCCCTGAATCAAACGTCTCTGTCTTTGTTGAATGATTCCTCACAGTTTGACATGCAACACTTGGTATTTTAATGCAGGAATAGCCAACTTTTTTTTTTATGGTATGCCTAAAAGTGAAAATGTTTTATGTTGGCAACTTCTAAATTCTCAGGAACGCCTCGAAATAGTTCATTTTCTTGTGCATGATCTACAGTTTGACATGCAACACTTGGTATTTCCAAGTCAGGAATACTAACCTGTAATTTTCTACGCACGTACAAAAAGTCGTGTTTTTCCGTCACAACTTCCTTGAAATACATCATAACGCCCTGAAACAAACGTCTCTGTCCTTGTTGCATTATTCCTCGCAGTTGGACATGCAACACTTGGTATTTGAAGGCAGGGATTGCCAACTCGTTTTTTCGCGTATGTATATATGAACTGTTTTTCTGTCATAACGTCCTTGATAACCATCATAACGTCCTTGAACAAAACGATTTCTCTTTCTTGCGTTAATCCTCATAGTTTGACAGGCAACACTTGGTATTTTGAAGCAGGGATAGCCAACTCGTACTTTTAACGTACATATTAAAGTCAAAACATTTTCTGTCATAACTTGAAATTACATCAGGAATGCCCTGCACCAAACGCTCGTCTTGGAGTGAATGATTCTCTACGGTTTGATGCATGCAACACTACTTAATGCAGATAGCCAACTCTTTTTTTTCGCGTACGTTCAAAAGTGAAAATGTTTTTATGTCATAACTTCCCTGAAATTAATCAGAACGCCTCGAAATAAAGTTCATTTTTTTGTGGCATAATTCCTCACAGTTTGACATGCAACACTTGGTATTTTTAGTCAGGAATAGCCAACTCGTACTTTTCACGCACGTACAAAAGTCAAAAAGTTTTTCCGTCACAACTTCCTTGAAATACATCATAACGCCCTAAAACAAACGTCTCTGTCCTTGTTGCATTATTCCTCACAGTTGGACATGCAACACTTGGTATTTGAAGGCAGGGATTGCCAACTCGTTTTTTCG